>VDFB02303695.1:0-45690 GCA_007258455.2 Sequoia sempervirens
TGGTACCTATCTAAAGTATCGCAGAGGGAACAATATCACATTTAGAGAAGAGACAAAAAGAAAGTCTGAGTGTCCCCATGATTGGAGAGTCGGAAGGACTTGAGATTGTCGGATGGAAGGAAAATTTGAAAAGAAAAAGGAAGAACACTAGGCCAAAGGAAGGTATGTGATACTATCAACAATGTAATTATATCGCGATTACTCTTTCTTTTTACATAATCTAGCAGTATTTCAAACTTTTCATAGGCTACCACGACACATCGAAGGAAACAAAGGTAAGACTAAAAAACACGGGCAGCACAAACTTGGCTCTGGTGGTTATATGAAATTAGCCGCACGAATTGTAAGTATCAATAAATGAAATATTGTATCCAAATAATAAATTAAAAACAATTTTGGTTTTATCACACCATAGAAACAAAATTCATGATCTTATGCAAAAATGTAGGGCTCTGAATTCAACAGAGTTCCCACAGAAGATGACCTGAAGATTGTCTTCCAGCAAGGCTATGGAGCCATGGTTAAACGCCTAAGAGTCTTGACTAGGCAAACACAATCTTCCACTGCATCCGACTTCATAAAATTAAATAAACTCAATAAAGTTTATTTAAAACTGAATATTTGTGCAATCTATTCAATATTAATTTACACCATGAAGTAATTACATGCCTATTTGTTTTAAACATTCAAGCAATGATAATACTACACATGACATTGGAATGTAGCTTGGTGAGGGTGGAGCACAACCTATAGATAAAGGTCATGGTGTGCATCCTGGTACTTTACCCAGAGCATGTGATCAACATGTTAGGCATGGTCGAGGCTAGAAGATCGGGGAACATGGTGTGGCCCCATCGGGGTAAAGAGAGGACCACTCTAAAGTTATTTTAAACATATTTAATTGCAATTGGTGTATTAATTAATGTAACCTTTCATGTTTCAACTTTAGAGCATGTAGAGTGTGATCAATGTGTTGAGCATGATCAGGCTAGAGAAGATCAAGAACATGATGTGGCCCCATCAGGTAAAGAGAACCACTCTCATGTTCTTTTAACCATATTTAATTTCAATTGGTGTATTAATTAATGTAACCTTTCATGTTTCAACTACAGATAAGGATTTCGAGGGTGTTCAACATGTTGAGCATGAATCTATAACAGAAGTTCAGGAACATGATGTGGCCCATCAAGTAAATAGAACCACTCTAATATTCTTTTAATTAATGAAACACTTGTAACAATAATAATAAAACATATCAGTTTAACATTTCTTTGTTATTGCAGCAGACCCCCCCTTGCAGCAGCGTCCACGTCGTGAGCAGACGACTAGGCGTACATTAAGATCATGAGTAGAGGGCATAACAACTAAAGTGGGGACATATGATTTAGAAAACGATACTCCACTTCAGATTTTTTTAACTTTAAAAAAGAAACCAAAAAAAAGTGATTGTAATCATATCATGACAACCATATTTTTGATAATATGTAAAAACTGAAAGAATGAATATTATATGTTAATGAATGAATGTGAATATGTTAATTAATGAATGTTATATGTTATTGAATGAATGTTATATGTTATTAATGGATGAATGAATGAATGTTATATGTTATTAATGGATGAATGAATGATTAATGTTATATGATTGGGTATGGGGAATTGAGAGTGATGTGAGGGAGGGAGGGGCCAAATGAGCTTCCACCGTCACGTGGTTGGCCCTGTTAAGTAGAGAATATTAAACTATTCTGAAACAAAGAAGAAGCTCAATAAGGTAATGCACTTTTCAATATAAGAAATGCATCGTTTGAAGCATCAAACCAATATGCAAAGATGAAAGAAAGTGCTAACTTTTCACTATGGTGAGAAAAATGATTCTTTATACCTTGAATCCATGCTTTGCATCATAATTTGAATTTATTTCCATTCTAATGTTGAGTTTAGTTTGTGTATGGCTTTGTATGAATACCACATTGTGTTGTGTGTGGATTTGGTTTCAAAGCTCTGTTTCTTCTATTTTTAGTGGTGACATAACTCTAAAATTTGACTTTTGTGCATAATAGGTTAGTGGAAAAATTGATAGCTCTAAAGGGTTTAGAGGCTTGATTGAGATATATACACAGATATTTGGATCTTGTTGTTGATGGGAGGCTTCCACTTAAACATGAAATTTTGTACCATTTGCAGGTTATGCAAAAGTTTCTCTACTTACATTCATTCTTGATCATAAATGTTGTAAATGATATTAATGCTTCAAACTTAAGATTCGTTTCATTGTTATAATGATCAAAATGTTATAATTTTCTATACATTCAAGCATTCTCTTTCCCCCTACCCTTTTCTCTCTCCCCCCTCCTTTTAAGAATTTTCTTTGTCATAAAAGATTCACATTTCTGTCTCATTTACACAAATTTATCTGAAGCCCTAGGAGTGAATAAAGATATAAAAGATGATGGATTATGTCTAAACAACAACTTTATGTCTTATAGCTAATTAAATCCTTAATATTTGAATAGTTTAGAGCTCGAATAATGCTTGTATATGCATGTGTAGCAATAAGGGAGCCTATGTGAAGATTGAAATTTAAAACATCACTTTGGTATTTTTCCTTAGGTAGTGAAATGATATTTTGAGTAATACAAACCTACACAAACATTGATATTTTTCAGCATTGCATTGAGAATTTTTTTTTCTCTTATACCTACCCTCGGCTAGACATGGAGGTATATAATATTGGTTTATGGGTTTTTTCTGTAAGTAGTTAATTTCACAGAGGAAGAATAAAATCTTCTTAATGTCTTGTCAGGTGTGAAAGCATATGAATCACTTGCTCAAGGCACCATTTTCTATTCATCCAAAAACTGGTTTTTTCTTTTTTTTTATGTTTCTTGCATATGTTTTTTTTAGGCTCTAGAGATGTAGCTCGACTCTTTCCTTTGCACTTTTCATCTATTTTGATGATTACAGTAGATTTTCCTCATAATTTTTTATGTAGATCTGTTTGTAACCTTATCTTCTACCAATCAATTTGCAAACCAGTCACATATTAAGGACCATTTCACCAACTTGTAGTCATCCATTACTTCATATGTTGTAGGTTGTGTCTGTGTGCCAATAAATCTTGATGATTGCGAGAAATTTAATCCTACAAGTGTACCCAATCTTTCTCAAGTAAAAGTCTTACCTTAATTTATAGTACTTTAAATGGTTAATTGAAGGTGATTCTTTAGATCTAAGATAGTTGAACCCTAGATTAAAATATGGTATTAGATGGGCAGTATAATGATAAAACAGAGGTCCATTGAACACAAATTATGAACATAATTTACTGGACTATGAATAGTGTTACAATTATAATTATTTCTCTTTTACCTACCTCTGCATTAATGAAAAAGATAACAGATATTGGAAGTTCATTACATGTCTCATGTATGTGTTAGTATTTTAATTTTGTTTAAGTTGTTCAAGAGCTTGATTAGGTCAAGAATATGTTCTACAAGCTCTATTCTCTTGACACTACTCAACATTTTCCCTACACATTTTCTCTTCAATCTAGACGTTTCTTACTCCTTCCCTTGTTAGCCCTTGGTTGTTCTCAAGTGTAATTATTTTTCTATGCATCTTGTAGTTTTTATGTATGATTAGTCATCTCTTATGAATCATGGATAACCTTTCATGGAATTGTTGTTGTGATTAGACAATTTCCATTGTGAGAATAATCATTTAATTTGTATGGAAGTAAGTCTTTTTCATATTATTTGACTTGGTATTGTAAGCTTGTCTTTGCAAGATTCTCTAGGGGGGAACAACAGAACTGTGATGATAGGTAGAGTTGTACAACACCATAAATCATTTGGAATTATCAATATATTGCTTATAGAATACTATGTGCAAGTAAAATGGAATGTGCAATGACAATTGGTCTCAAATTCAAATTTAAATATAAGTACATTATACACAAGAAGATGGTATCTATTATATGATTTAAAGAACCCCAAAATAAGAAAATTAATAGGTTCCATATGTTTACTTGCTCTTAGACACTTGTTTAATTGGTGAGACCCTCAGAATGTCTTGCTAATAACCAGCAGTGTTCAAAACTCATGAAGAGGTCAGATCAATGTGACATTGGATCTGTCTTGCTGACGGAAGTCATCGGCAAGACATGGACTATCAGAGTGAGTTTTCTATCCTGTGCCAATGATTGATCTCTCACCGATGGGTTAGCTTCGGTGGTCATTTCCAAGAGTCTCCGCGATGACATGGTGTAGGTCTATTTAAAACTCCTGAAGAGGTCAGATCGGTGTGACATTAGATTTGTCTTGCCGATGGAAGTCATCGATAAGACATGGACTATTGGAGTGAGTTTTCTATCCTGTGCTGATGATTGATCTCTCACCGATGGGTTGGCTTCGGTGGTCATTTCCAAGAGTCTCCGCGATGACATGGTGTAGGTCTATTTAAAACTCCTGAAGAGGTCAGATTGGTGTGGCATTGGATTTGTCTTGCCGACATAAGTCATCGGAAAGACATGGACTATTGGAGTGAGTTTTCTATCCTATTCCGATGATTGATCTCTCACCGATGGATTGGCTTCGGTGGTCATCGCCAAGAGTCTTCGCGATGACATGGTGTAGGTCTATTTAAAACTCCTGAAGAGGTTAGATCGGTGTGACATTGGATCTGTCTTGCCGATGGAAGTCATCGGCAAGACATGGACTATCGGAGTGAGTTTTCTATCCTATGCCGATGATTGATCTCTCATTGATGGGTTGGATTCGGTGGTCATCGCCAAGAGTCTCCGCGATGACATGGTGTAGGTCTATTTAAATTTTTTGAAGAGGTCAAATCGGTGTGACATTGGATCTGCCTTTCCGATGGAAGTCATCAGAAAGACATGGACTATTAGAGTGAGTTTTCTATCCTTTGCTGATGATTGATCTCTCATCGATAGGTTGGCTTCATTGGTCATCGCCAAGAGTCTCTGCGATGGTACATTTCAACGATTAAAAAAAAAACTGCATTGTTTCATCGCAATTTCGACGAAGGCCACCGACGAATCACCGAAAAGGTCTGAAGAAGTTGCTATAGCTGCAACAAAGGCTTCGTTGTAACTCCTTGCCCATTTCGTCGAAATGGCAATGAACTTCTGGAGTTGTTTCGACGCTTCAGAAGAGCCATTGCAATTGCATTTGGTTATAATTCATCAGTGGATACACAAATTTTTCATTGATATTTCGATGAACATCTGATTCATTTTATGATGTCAACGACTGACGAAACTGCACTGTTATTTTGACAAAAAAATGGCAACAATTTTTTTTTGTCAATTCGTTGATTGTCTGACAAATGTTTGTCGAACGATCGACGAACATTTGTTAGAAAATGGAGTCAAATTCAGTAGTGAATGCTTACAATTGGTTCCCTGCAAAACCTGCCAGGTCCTCATCAAAAGGTCCCCTTGAAAAGAGAAGAATGGATCAAACACTTCTAGGAAACCATTGATTCCACCTCTTGGATGAATCTACTTCCGTATTTACCCTATATTCCTACACCATGACCCTTGACAATATCGATGGTGGCTTACCCCTTGTCTACCCATAACTCATAGATTGGGATCAACAAGAACCACCAAGTTTGCATACATTCAAGAACAACAAAGCAATTGCCAAGTTCATTGCACTTCATGAAGGAATACCAAGTGGGGATCATAAGTTTGGATTTTCCATAGAACTCAATTATGCAACATACTTTGGTGAGGCCATCCTTTCCTCTAGTTACAAAAGTGAAAATGAAAAAAGTAAAGATAAAAATAATAGGTCTTTAGGTGAAAATCAAAAGGCACCTGCTGACCATGAAAAAGTAAAAATAAAGGATGTATCCGAAGGTGAAAAATTCTCTGAGGTGCCTGAGGATGGAGGACTAGATAATCTCCCTATAGAACAAGAGAGATCACCATAGCTTATAGAAGAAACATAAGAAGTGAACATTGGAACACAAGACAATTCTAGAATCATATAGTTGGAAGCCTCTTTGACCACCATGGAAAAGCCCAAGTTTACAATATTCTTTTCAAAAAGACAAGTTAATTTCACATTGTCATATGCTGATATGTCTAGATTGGATCCTGGTCTTGTTTTACATCACCTACTATTGTTACCAAATGCCAAACCATATAAACAAAAGCTATGGAAAATGCACCTGCAGATTGCCCTCTTGGTCAAGGTAGAATTTAAGAAACTCTTGGATGTTGGGTTCATATGCTCTATTGATTACACAGATTGGATATCAAACCTTGTTCCTATCACCAAACTAAATGGTCAAATTAGAGTATGCACAGATTTCAGAGATCTCAACAAAGCTTGTCCTAAAGATGATTTTCCTTTACCAAATATTGACATCATAGTAGACCTCATTTCTGGATATGAAATGCTATCACTTATGGATAGATTCTTGGGCTACAATCATATAAGAATTTCTCCTGAAGATCAACGTAAGACAACCTTCACATGTGCTTGGGGAAATTTTTGTTGGAATGTCATGCCATTTGGGATTAAAAATGTTGGAGTTACATATTAGAGAGCCATGATCACCATCTTCCATGATTATATGTACTTACTTATGGAGGATTATGTTGATGACCTTCTCTCAAAATCTCTAGAATGAAGTGGTCACCTAGTAGTCTTATACAAGATTTTCAAACAACTTGAAAAGTATAAATTCAGGTTAAATTCAAAGAAATGTGTTTTTGGGGTACAATTTGACAAACTTCTTGGATATATTTTCTCCTGTAGAGGAATAGAGGTTGATCCACTGAAAGTCAAAGCTATCTTGGACATGCCATTTCCAACCAACATCAGTCAGTTAAGGACATTACTAGGAAGATTGCAATCAATTCGTAGGTTCATTGCTCAACTAGTAGACAAGATCTGTCAATTTCAACATATGTTAAGAAAAGGAATTCCCTTCAATTGGACAGAGAAATTTAAAGAAGCATTTGATGAGATCAAGAATTATCTATTGACTCCATCAGTTCTTATGCCTCCAATTGATGGAAGACATTTGATGTTGTATATGACATCAAAAACATCAACACTAGGGGCATTGTTAGCACATAATGACAATGATGACAAAGAATGATCAATTTATTATATCAATTGCACCTTAGTCGGGTATGAGTTGAACTATAGCCCTATTGAATGAGCATGTCTAGCAGTTGTATTTGCAACACAAAAATTGAGACATTACATTTTGAATCACAAGACAAAACCAATTTCTAAAATTGATCCTTTGAAATATCTTCTCAACAAAGCAACTTTGACATGAAGACTAGCTAAGTGGGTTATGATCTTAAGTGAGTATGACATTGAGTATGCTGACCAAAAAGCAATAAAAGGACAAGTGATAACTAATCAAATCACAGATGCACCAGTAAAGGCAGATCATCCTTTGATATTTGATTTCCTAGATGAATCAATCTTTGTTATAGACACACCAACAACATGGAAACTGTACTTCGATGGGTCTTACACAAGTCACGGTTCAGGAGATGGAATTTTGTTCATCACACCTCAAGGAGATTCCATTCCCATGTCATTTCAAATAGCATTTCCATGCACTAATAACATAGCTGAGTACAAAGCATTATTGACAGGACTTCGAATGGCAATAAAATGGAAAATCAAGGATCTTCAAGTCTATGGTGATTCTCAGTTAGTGATTAAGCAAGTTAATGATGATTATGATACCAAAGATGAGAAGATGATTCCCTACAAGCACATGGTTGATAGTTTTAGACTATACTTTGATAACATTACATTTGAGTAGATACCAAGAATCTAGAACAAAGCAGTTGAAGCTGTTAGCTCTCAAAAACGTAGGTAAAGATACCTCAAGAGGCTGCCAATCTCTTGGTACATTTTAGGGTAATAGACAAGGTCAAGAGAACTCAACCTTCTACTCTTCAGGTGCTGCTGAACCTAGGCGGGTGTACCTTTCTGAATAAAGTAGACTTGACTTATGATTATCTTTCTTGCAATGATTTGTCCACAATGGCAAATGGAAGTGAACAAATGAAATCAAACCTGATAGCAATAGCAATCTTCTTATCTAAATTCTAAAATGCTTAATTAACAGATATAAAGAAACTGAATGAATCCAAATGATGAAATTGCAGAGACCAGTGCCTTATTGGGTATGCAGAGTCAGATGAAACAGAAGTGGGCATCTTATTTTGGCAGAAAATAAAATTGATGGCATATGATCTATTTATAACTTGTATAAACATGCAAGATTTTGACCACTAAGCTCTACTTTAATAATCCAGATGAATTCCCCCTGATTACTGTGATCAACAAAAATGATTTAATCTCTGCTTGAGAGAACCAATAGATTAATCACACAGATACAACAAATGTGCACTGATAAACTGGAAATAAGCTTGTTACTTATTTAAATAACCAAAAAGAATCAACTTGGAGACAGCTTAGCAATACTTTTCAATAAACTCAACATACAATTGATACCAAAAATAAACTGCCACACCAGCTGAATTTCATTGAAATCGCCATTTGAAAGCATGCAACATAGTCTCTGGAAGCATGCAACATAGTATCTGGAATGAGAACTTTATTCTACTCTGTCCATTCCTAATCTACCTACTGTATGATTCTAAAATCTTATCTCTCAATTACAATCGAGAGTGCATATTTATACACCAGCATCAAGAATCATATCGATTCAAATTCATGTCGGCCAACCGTAGAATTCGGGCAATTTTCATGTCGGCCTGCAACGGTATTTTAGAAATTCTCATATGTCAGCCCACAACTTTTGAATCTTTATTAATTGCCAATGGAACAGTCGCTGAGACCACCAGAAAGTATGCCGAAGGTAATTCAATCGTCAATCGTTAGTCATCCCGTGTTCCTCTGTTCTTTGTGTTGTTCGCTTTCGCCATGACCATTTGTTCACTATGCCGAAGTCAAGAAGTATCCTTTTGTCCCCTTTGCATTTTTCCATGACCTTATATCGATGCCGCAACTCTTGTCGATGAGTATTCTCCACAGTCGCCGAAACCATGTGAAAGTCTTGCTGATAACTGCCAGTGAGTAAACTCCAATCGCTGTGACACAGAAAACGTCTTGCCGATAGGAAACACAGACGTTTACAAGCAGAAAAAAGGATCGGGGAGACCCTGATATTGTCACGTTGATACAGACCATGACGTGAACTATGCAAAACCCAGTGGAACAATGAGACCATATGGCAAGAAATGGGTGAAATATGCATACGGTAGGACCAATCTGGAAATTTATGAGTAAAATCAATATGTAAAATCATCAAATTTTTACAGTTCCAATAGAAGCAATGACTACAATTGGATCTCTCTTGGACATTCCTAACAATGCATCACAATATGAGTTCTTGATAGAACAATTGTCGATCCCTACGTTCAATGTCCCCAAAACTGAACTTGTGTGTGAACTTGTTGGTCTTGAATCTCCTTGGTACAAAGACATTTACAATTATTTGAATGACCAAATTATCCCTCCTGACTTGTCCCTCAACCAACACAAAATATTTATCCGACAAGCATCCAAATATGCCATCATCGAAGATACCCTTTACTTCTGTAGCCTAGATAGCATCCTCCTTCGATGTCTCGACTCAAATGAAGCACAAATAACCTTACAAGAGGTACATCACAATATATGTGGAGCTCACTTTGTTGGTCAGAATCTAGCTAAAAAGTTCATGAGGATGGGATATTATTGGCCTACCATGGAACATGATGCCTATCACTTTGTGATCACTAGTGCCAGATTCATGGAGATTTTATACATGCACTAGCTCAGAAACTACAACCACTTACATCACCATGGCCATTCTCTCAATGGGGACTCAACCTTGTAGGAAAGATCCATCCCACTTATGTAAATGGACATAAGTTTATCCTTGTTGCTACTAAATACTTTACCAAGTGGATCGAGGCTATCCCGATGACCTACATTACTAGAAAACAAATAGCCAAGTTCATCCTGAATTACATTATAATTCTGCTATGGTATTCACAATCCATCATTACAAAAAATGGTTACCCTTTTAAGAATCAAGATGTCTGTGAAATTTGTGAAAAAATTCATATCCAACACTATTTTTCTACCCTGTACTACCCGCGGGGTAATGGCCAAGCTGAGGCATCTAATAAGACCATCCTTAAAAATTTAAAGAAGATTTCCAATGACATTGGCCATGACTGGCACCTCCAACTCAATCCTGCTCTATGGGCTTATCATACCAATGTTCGCACCCCTATAGGAGCCACTCCATATTCCCTTGTCTTTGGATCTGAAGCCATACTTCCTATTGAGGTTGAGTTACCATCTCTAAGAGTATCTATGCACAGATTGATTGATCAAGAAGAATATTGTGTATCCCGTCTACATGAGCTAGAGTAATTGGACGAAAGAGACATAATGCTTTGACACATTTACAAGCATATCATAATTTCCTTCAACGTAGCTATAGCAAGAAGGTTCAACCTAGAAGATTTGACGTTGGTGACTTAGTCCTGAAAGAAAATTTGAAGAATCAAGTAGATTGAGAAAAACCTAGAAAGTTTGAACCTAATTGGTTGGGTCCTTATATCATCATAGTAGCATATGGATCTGGCACATATTAGCTCTCTACTCCTGACGGTGAACCATTGCCCGAACCTATCAACAACATGCACCTCTGCAAGTACTGCACTTAATTCTTAGAGTATTCCTTCAAAAAGTCAAAAATATATATTAAAAAAATAGTAAAGAGAAATAATTCGTCCAAAAGTGAAAACCACTTCGGTGGCACTTTGGATAAGTACCATGGTGAAAAATTGGAAAATAGGCACCATGTGTAGTTAGTTTATTCTCCTCCATCTACTATCACTCTACTTTGTCTTCCATCCTTCGCTCATCCATTCGCACATGTCGCCCATCCATAATAAAGCTTCGTCATCCTTACCATGGCCTAAAAACCATTGAAATTTAGTCTCCTTCGCTTTCATGACCATCCTTTGCATTCGTCTGATACTTCCCCTCGCACATAATAGGTTGGTCCTATACCTGATTGGGGGAAACTCCTTGACTTACGTCTTCATGGGATCCTACGCATGGTATTCAACATCATAAAAACTCAAAATCCAAAAAATTCATAAAAACCTAAAATCCAAAAAAATCATAAAACATCAAAATCCAAAAAAATTATAAAAACTCAAAATCTAAAAAAATCATAAAACATCAAAATCCAAAAAAATCATAAAAACTCAAAATCCAAAAAAATCACAAAATATTAAAAATTCCAAAAATAGAGTCTGGGTTTGAGTCTAAGTTAGTTTGTGTTAGTGTGGTTGAACTATGTTGTCTTTGCACATTTGCTACGTAGGAAAGGCTCATCTTCAATGGTCCCCCAAAACATTAGGTCAATCCTTTTAGGTTTAGTCCTTTTTCAAGTATAATAAGGTCAAGTCATGTTGAGCTACGAGGTCTCTGCATGTATAACGTAGGCAAGGCCCATCAATCGATGAGCCCCTGAGGCCCTAGGTCAGTAATTTAGGGTTTGTCGAGTCTAGTTATTTTACGCAACCAATCATCATTCAAACCAAATTATGACTCAACAAACAAACATAACCAACAAATATTTCATCTTCAATCAATCAATCATCTTATCATCAATCAATTGATCAGGTCATTGGTCTTATATCAAAATGGGGCATTATGTCATTTGTCTTAGTCGATCTTATCACTTGTCTTTTATCGTGATGTGTCCTTCCTGAAATTAGACATTATCTTTGGTCAATTTGGTCATTCACCTTAAGTAGGATATGTCTTTCTTATAGTTAGGTGCTTTATCAACAATAGTCAATCGATCAACTTTATCAGATGTGTTCCTTGCCTTAAACATGATATGTCTTTCCTGAAACCAGATTTCATCACATCGGTTAATCATATCAATCAAAATTTATCAAATCAATCAATCCTATCATCTTGGTCAATCAATCTTGCCTTAATCAGGACGTGTCTTTCCTGAAACCAAGCACAATCAATCAAATAAATTAATCAACCCTTGTCAACTTATCAATCAATCAATTGGTCATCTTGGTCAACCTAATCAATCATATCAAGCAATCTTATTGGCAAACACTATCTCTCTGGAAAACACTTTGTTGGTATGGGTTTGTCTTGTCTTTTTGACCGGTCCTGGGTCATGTTACTAGTTACCTCGAGGATGTCCTATTAAAGGATTTAGAGGAGCGATGATGGATCATGAACTCTTTTCTTTGCTTGTTGTCTGTGGTTTGTCTTGGAAAAAAGACTGGGATAATTGGGTCCTTAGTATGAGTCGGTGCATTCCTCGTCTTTTGGCTACTTGTCTCTCACAAATGGCCACCTTGCACACCTTGGTCTATATCATACCATGGTGTTTGTGTTCCATTTGCGACAATTTTTTCACTTGATGATGACAAATATAAAAGCACGAAAGTCTTCCCTGTGTCATTTCATGTCTAACATTCCATTTTCCTTGTCCTTTTTCCATGCTAGCATCCATCTCTTTCATGCTAACATTTCTTCCATCTACATCCTGACAAAGTCCTATGACACACAAAAATATCCTGCATACAAGATCATGTTAGGAAACATCATAGTAAGCATCACCATCCTTGGTCATCATTGTCATATTAAGCCACATATATTTACATGAGCAAATACAAAAAAATAGAAATCATCCATATAACATTAACATTTCATTGCGTCATACTAAACAACTTATGACATTACATTTTGCATTATGATTATAGTTCATTTTCGTCCATCACATTGTATAGCATTACATTTCACATCACATTGCATTACATTATGATACATTGCATCACATTAATAATATCATGGCATATTATATTAGACATCACATTTTGCATTTAGATTCAACATTCTCAATCATCACATTTTGCATCATCATATAGGCATCCTATTGCATCAACATTAATTGCATATCATATTGCATTCATAAAATTAGGTCATCCATACTGCATTCATAATCAATACATATCATAAAGGCATAAACATTCATAACATAATCATGAATGCATAATCATAAAGCACATTAAACCATCACATGATCATATAAAATGCATCAATAGACACCATAAAAGCATGAACATCCATAGCATAACATCATCATAAACATAAAGCATAATCATATAACATTGCATATCATAAATCGTCGCCAAAAAAATCATATCATATATCGCTCAAAATATGTCATAGGTACAATATCAAGATTTGTCGTGTCTATCAAAAATGGAGCTCACAGGCTCGATATCAAAATATAGTGTCCATGTACAAAATATCACAAGATGCTCTAGCTTGAGTTGTCCTACTCTCCTAATCCTGGTGCCTCTCTGTCTTTTCAGTGAGGTGCATCTGGGAACTTGTTCTCTATTGTCGATGGCTTGTCATAAGGTGTGGACCGTCTAGGGGTTGATGTCTCCCTACTCTCTGACTTATTGTGAGAGTGCCTGCTCTTTGTTCTGCTATGTGTTCGGCCCTGTGAGACACTCTCAATCTGTAAAAATGTGGGCTCCCTCCTCTTTGATGGAACCACTCTCTCATACAGGTCTCTATAATACTGCATCACCCTGCTAGGCCTAGCATACTCTCGAACAACATAAAAAAAAAATCCACTATAGGTGGTTGTAAACTGTATCATCTGCTGATCTATCTACTAAGAGCTGATGACAACTAGGTCTCTCTCAGTTTGCAGTGTGTCCCTCTCGGCCTTAAGGTCATCTCTCTCTATTGTCACTGTCCTAAGCTCTACCTCTAGGGCTTGTACTCGAGCCTACAAGGTGGCTATCCTCTGCTTTTCACTACCCTCATCTGATCCATCCCTACCCTCCTCCAGTCCCTCCTCCTCACCCATCCCCATGATAATCCTCTCTCAGAGGACTCTCTCTGCCTCATCCATCTCTACCTCCTTTACATGCTCCTCCTATCTCTCCTTTTCATGCTCCTTAACCTCCATTGCCTCCACCTATGGATGTTCCACCTCTAGAGTATGCATCTCTATGTGCTACTCTCCCTCGTCCACCGCCACCTCTGTTGCTACCCTCCCCTTTGGTCGATCCTCCTCCATCTCCTCCTCCTCTTGGACTGATGGCAAGTGTCCCCATGCTTGTCGTCCTCCATCCCTCCTCCTTCATTGGTCTCCTCCCCAACCTACCCGGCCGTCTCCCTCCTCCTCTATCTCCCCATCCTCTGTCTCCCCATTCTCCATCTCCTCTCCCTCCACCCCTCTATTCCCTATCTCCTCTTCGGCCTCTCGAGCCCCTGCCTCTGTGCTCTATTGGCGTTGGGTGCTTTGGATTTGTATACGGTGATGTTTTTTGTGTCTTCCAACATGCGTCATACTTAGGAGTGGTCCTTGCATCTGCATCACCCCCTCTCCACCTCCACTGCAATGGTTGCAGAGCATCAATCTCCTTCTCAACTATGGTCACTACTATTTGTGGCTCCCATGGGTGCACCTCTCAAGAAGACCGTGCAAAATCTTCCATGCCCACTGGAATAACTTGTCTCTCTCCAAACTACCTCCAAACCCTCTCTAGAAGATACATCTCAATAATATGTTGACTATGTACTGTGTGTTTGATAAGGTACTTGGGCCGTCGGCACCATGGCAAGTGATCATCCTCACCGACCCATAAATCACAATCTCTGTATGGTCTTTAGACAAAGATAACCAATGTGTCGATATCGTGTCTCCAATATCCATCATCTCCCACATGCATGTGTGACAAGGCACCCTGATACATATATACATATGGAGCACCAGTTCCCATCTATCGTACTACTGGTGGCAGGAACACTACTATATGCTCCCATGCCCATGTCATGAGTAATGTCATGCTGCAACTCAGGCTCTATCCTCCTCTATAAGCAATTTCATGCAACTGGAAGTATAACATACCTAGTAGACATGGTCCTAATGCATGAAATTCAAGAAAAGCACAAAATGGGTTTTTAGTAATTACCGGGGTAGATGCTCCCTCAAGTTGGTGGAAGGTACAAATGCGATATCCTCTGTGGTCAACGTCTGGAATAGGTGACATCTCCTAAAAAAAATCACTTAGAGTTCCTAAGTTTTCTAAATTGGGAATGTACAAATGACCTATTTTCCTAATCCAATTCCTATTTATAGGTTGAAAATTTGGGTTTGCACTTGCCTTGTCTATTGGGCAAACTTTTTGATGACTTCAAACTTGAATTTGACCCCCTTATCAGCCTCAAAATTCAACTCTGTCTTCACCGTTAAACTCCTGGCGATCAAATTATCTTATCAGAACAATTTTCCAAATTTTCCAATTTTTTTTGAAAATTTGTAAAATTTTCCCAAGGGGGCATACCTCTACCCTGCTTTCATTGGGGCATCTTTTGATTGAAATTCTTTGACACAACGCGATGAACTGCATTATGTCAAAGATGGGAAAAATGTAGACACTAAAAAATGTCGTAGTTTATGAGCATCATTTTTCTTGGTTTTCGTCTTCGGATAATTAAATAATTATAATTATTTAATTATTCTTGATCATATTCCTCTATTAATTAAAAAAAATTTAAATTATTTAATTAATTCACTTCTTAAATTTGGGGCGGGGGGCGTAGCTCGATTGGCTAAATCATCCTGTTGCAGGCAAGAGGTCATGAGGTCTAGTCTCCCCCCAAATCTATGGTAGCGGAGGATGTGTCGCGCCAACGCCACCGATCACGTGAAAAAAGTTTACCAGGTGCACTGTAGTTTATAGGGGGACAAATACTCGACCAATTCCTGTAGTCTAAAAAAAAACTTCTTAAATTTTATTCTGTCTTGATCAATTAAATAAAATTAATTACATCACTAACACCCCCTTTCTTCAATAATTAAATAAATTACTATTTATTTAATTATTTTCCTATCATCATTCGTCTATAGTTAAATAATTATTATTAATTATTTACCTATTCATCTATCTCCCATTCCTCTATAATTGAATAATTGTCAAAATTATTTAATTGTCTAATGACACTTCTATCCTCCATTAAATAATTAACTTAAAATAATTATTTAATATCTCATATCCATTTTCCCTATTTAATTAAACTGATTTCATAAATCAACTTAATTAAATGTCCATTTTCTCCCACTTGCCTTTTTCTCAAATAAATAATTTAAATAAATTATTTATGCCTCCACTTGTCTAGAGATTCCTTCTCATGAATTAATTATTTTTAATTTTTAATTCCTCCATTTTCTTCCTCCACTATCTCATTCTCGAATCTTAGTCGTCGATCATCTCTGGGCTCTTTCTAATCTTGACCGTCCATTTTGTAACCCTCATTCCTCTGTCTTGCATGTCCTCTCAACTGTTGATCTTGGCATCTTTCTAGAAGCTCCATCTTGACCATCTGTTCAAATGGCTTTCTATAAAAGAAGCCTTCCTCCTCCATTTTTGATTTAACAACCACTTATCTCCAACTTTCTTGCTTACAATTTATAGGTATTTGCACATTCCTACTACAAATTTGAGGGCATATTTACAAAAGAAGAATTAGGAGAGACAAGGGAAGTGATTCAACTTCAAACATGGGGAGTGATTTCATTTGATTGTTTTGTTTTCCTAATGGTTTGCTTGTATTCTCTTGTTTTAGATTGGGTTTTAGCTTAGAAGTGTCGTGGTTGTCACTAAAATCTAGGCTATATCATTTTTACCCATCTTACAACAAGATACTTCCAATATGTGTGTGTGTGTGTGTGTGTGATTATGCCTATTTGGTTGGCATGTCTCAGGTTGTGTGGGACTATGCTTGGATTCTATATGGATATTTTGTGGTTTGATACCACCATATTATTATATTCATAAGTGGTTTGAGACCTCTATGTTTTTTTAGACTATGTGGTTTGAGAACCACCATTCCCCTCCACCCCTCGATTGGCTTGGAAAAGTCACATAGTGCATGTAATATGCAATTTTTTGTGAAATGCATATTATTTTTGGAGATTCTTTATGTTTCCTTCATCATTGTCGCCAGTAGTGTTGTATTTTTATTTATTTTTGGATATTTAATTTGAGTGGTCCTTTTTTCCTCAAGGACTTAGTTCAACTTAAATAGCTTTTAATTGGATTGAGAAGTTTCCTTTTTGTACTTTATTTCTCTTTATTTTCTTTCTTGAGATTTTGTTGTAAACCTTGGAATCTTATTTTTTTATTTTCTTAGGTTTAAGGCTTCTTTAATATTTTGTACTACCGGTATATGTGTTGTGATGTGAAATTTGTAAATTGCTATATCCAGGAGGGGTCCCTGACAAGTTGTATGTGGGTATAGATGTGTTGGGGAATTTATATTGTGAGGATGGGGATGCAAATGAGACTGGTATGGGATGGTCATAATCCATTTTCCCCTAGATCTTGTGTGTGATTCTTACATACCTTCCTTCTTGGAGGTTAACCCCCTTACACAAACAAGAGGAAAGTACTAGGAAATGTATGGAGGGCTCCTGGAGAGGAACTCAAGACAATCTTTCCTAATATTATCATGATTACTCAGTGATTGTAGTCGCTTCAGATCAATCGTATGTCGTTTGGCACTATTCCTCCTCATAAATCCCATTCCCTAAACTGTGTGACATGTTCATGTTGTGTTGATGGTGTGAGTGTTGTAAACTAATTTCTGTGATGCTTATGGATTAACTATAGGAATTTTTGTAATAAAAGGAAATGAGTGATTGCTTAAGATTTAAATTCATTATGTTATTTTGAAATGATTGACCATTTGTCAAGTAATGATTATTGAAGTGAATATATATGTGTGTGTGTGTGTGTGTGTGTGTGTGTGTGTGTGTGTGTGTGTGTGTGTGTGTGTAGTGTAGTCCTTAATAATCATATAAGTGATAGATGAAGTAATATAGAATTGACATACATGAAACATGAATATATCATCCTTGGGTTGTGCTAATTATAAAGTTTACCTCAATATTTTAGAATACCTTGGAAGATAAATTTTTTTATTATCATGCCTGGAATTTTTTTATATAATGAATTATTATTAAGTGCTTATGCTTACCCTTACTTTTGGGGACTTTCTGGAGGAAGCCCAATGCTAGGGGGAGAGTGTAAAGACCCCTCTCTTGTGGTCTTGTTGATTCTATTATTCATTGATAGGTGATCCCATAATAGTGGTTTACAATTTTTGGCCAAACTGGACAATGAAATTATTATTTTTAACTGAATCTTCACATTTAGGCACCTATAGTGGCTAAACTATGAGGAATTTGAAGATGGTGCAAACTAGAGTCTCATCAAATTTTGTCTGTAGATTCTAAAAACATTTTTTTCAAAATTTTTGGAATCAAATTGCACTTCTTTTTCCATCTCCCACAAAAATTGATTTTTTTTAGAAAACAACATTTTTAAAAAGTGACGCACACCGTATAACGCATAACTTTTTTTCCATGAAGGATAAAATTCTAATTCTTTCAAATTTATATTTGTAACTCTAATAGCTAGTGCTTCCACTTGGTTAGATATTTTTTATTGAATATTTTTTCCTTAATCAAGTTTCAAAGTCAAACGAATTACAATTCAGACATAGTGCGACCGTATAACGCATAAATATATCAAATTTTTTTTTTTTTTTTTTTTTTTGTTGGATCAAGGACTTTCAATATCTGATTGCACTCATATTTTTCAAATTTTTTTTGATAATCTTCTATTTTTCCACATATGAAGAACGAAATTCATTTTCGATGAAAACCTATGTTTAATAAAACTTAAAAAACAAATACATAACAAAACCAAAACATATTAAAATTATATTCATTGGATGGCTTGTTATGAGGAATACCATAATCATTTGAAATAAATTTTAAATGAATTCATTTGATCTCCCAAAAGCTAAATCAAAAGTGATTTTTTTATCGACATTTTGATAGGTGTAAGGAGAGCATTTATAGGTATGGTTTAAAACTAGCGAGGTTCTATCCAAGGGGGTTTGATCTAAGGTGATTTGATCAAACCCTCTTCAATTAGAATCCTTAAAATGGAAATTTTTAAGGCTTAAATCATTATATTTTCTAAAAATATGTGATTTCAGCTAAAATTTGTTCCTCTCAGGAATTGTAAACCACAATTATGACAGCACCTTGATGGTTTATATCCTATATTTTATGTTACTTTATGTTAGATAATACACATGAGTAATGATTGTTCCTATACAACAAAGTTGTTCATATTCTTGATTAATCCTATCTAACTAATGGTTGTTGTGATTCCTTGTGATAGCCAGATGAGTTCCATTCTTTCTCTTAGTAAGTATGCAATGATCAAGATTCTTAGTTATTGGTAATATTATTATGTATATTAAGTGGATTACATTATGTTAGGTGATTATATGCTATGGGTGTGCATATGTGTGATTATAAAAATGATGATTGATATTCAATGTTTACTTATAGTAGTATGCATTATAAGTTAAATAGACTATTGATGTAAGTGGTGATATTTTGATAACAGATAATATGATCAATTGTTTCTTGACTCTAATAGGTATCATGTAAGAAGGATGTGTTAAATTATATGTTACTTGTGTAGAATAGTGGATTTAAATTTCTAGTTGATTATTATTCTTGGAATTTTATTTTTCATATGCCATTTATTTAATTATTTTTAATCATGAGTAATATTGACACGCTTTTCTGGTTGAGTAAACAAGTAAAATTGGCCAATGATGATCAGGGGGTCACATAGCTAGTTCCTTTATTCAATCCTTGTGAATTTTTGGTCTTGTCAAAGACATGGGATTTAACCTTGTTTGTGTGGTAGGGTTTGTGTGTATGTACGAGTTGTTTTATTAGACAATGATCTTAACCTAGATTTATATCAAACAAAATAAGGGCTCCAAAAAAATATGAATAACAATGATCTTAACCTAGATTTATATCAAACAAAATGATTTTTAATAAATTTTTAAATGGATGAAACCCTCAGGAATGTGCCTACAAATAAAAAGAGAATCTGGAAAATAATAAGAGTTTTATTCTATTTCCTGCGATTAGTTCTATCAGATTTTTTTGTGCAATAATCTCTCAATATATATATATATATATAAAATAAAATTGCATTCATTATTTTTGCAAGAAAATATTTGGAAACATCCAAAGAAGATTATATCTAACTTTTAAATTGAAAGTGCAAATAGAGTTGCATCAAGAGGAAAATGCTTATAAAGAATTCATAAGTTAGTTTTGGAATGAATTTCTAGTTAGAAATTAAGAGCCATGATTAAGTAGTGTTTAGCAATAGTGGTTTCAGTTGGTTGATTTCATTTATTTATATCTTTTTTTAGGATTGGTTTCTTGTTAGAGAGTTTAAGTCACTTATTTGACTATTTAGTGAATTAAACAATACTTTCATTATACCCAAGGAAAAAAAGTATTTCTATATATATTTGTAATTTAGCAAAGAAGAGTATAGGTATAGTTAAAGCATGTTGATAATTTAATCACCCGATAAGTTGTAATTTGGGTAAGATCATAAATTAAACGAATAAGGATTGCGTTTGTAGAATATAATCTTAATGCTTCTTAAACTGTTGTAGATTAAAATATAATTGCTAATAAATGATAATGAATTTAAATTATAATCATGAATTTAGTGTGTTTATTTATAAAATTGTGTATGTATATTGCATAGTCAATCTTAAGTTCATGGGTTGTTAGTCCAATGGAGTTAATATGTCATTTATCAAGATTGGCTAGTTTAGCTTTGATAGCTTATTTTGTGCATGACTATGCTTTTGATATTATTTTAAGCATCGTTTAAATTATCATTTTCATTTCTAATGAATAGGCATTTGGAAAGGTAAATTAAAGTATTTGATTCTCTTAGTGGATTATAAATGTATAACTCAACCTTGAATCATGTGGGAAGAAATTGAACCCAACCTTAAATCTATTCGAATCTTGAATTGACCTTCACTAATAACTTAGATGTGTTATTTGATTCTATTTAATGGTATAGGCAAATAATAAAGTAACAATAACATCTATTAAGATTAAGATTATCGAACTTGTTGCTATGTTTCCCTTTGAAAGATTTAAATAGTTGTCCATAAGTATTGGTTACGCTTGGGTATGGTGTTATTTTATTTGCTTTGTTTTCTGAAGTAATGATTTACTTATATAGAATTCTAATTGTTTAATTAGCATGATTTTATCACTATTAGTTAAGAAGATGTCAAAAGGGAGTAATGAACACTTTATCTATTGATGATATTATTGTTGTGATTTTCAATCACAATAATATCTTCATTGGTTGTGAATGTCAATATCGCTAATACTAGCATTATGTGTAATGTCAAATATTGAATTTTTAGTGTTAAATAAGTTAATAAGGGAGAAATTTTGATTCAATAATATTGTAAATGTAAGTGGAAAAATTACAGTTGGTAAAACTGTTAGCAGTAATGGTGAATCTATATGTAGTTGTGAATAATGAGGTTAAGTAAATTTAGAGTTGGTAATGCTATCTTTAGTAAAATATGAAAGGGTAATGTCAAATATAGATATTATGGGTGACATTAATATTAAACTTGGTACTTATGAGGAAGGTATTGAGATGTAAAATATTAATATTGAGGGTTAAAGGTAAGATTATTATAATCATTTAAGAAAACAATAGTGTCGATATTAATAATGTCAGTGAATATAAGTATTAAAAGGGAAAGTTAAAGAGTAATGGTAATCATGATACTAATATAAGTGTTATTAAAATCATTGTGATTAGGGATATTTAGTGTTTGTCTTCTCAATTGTATGTTGTTATGTTCATGTGCGGTTGACCATTATTAGTGTTTATAAGTGCTCATTCAAAAAAAAATTGGTGGTTGTGTATTGTTTAGTGGTGTAAAATTTGGGGCATGACAATTGGTATTAGAGTGGGATTCCAACTCTAGGAACTCTGGGGTTGTTAACTTATTTTTCTTAGGGTCCCAATTGTGTGCAATGTTTTAATTAATGACCAAGGATTGTTTTGTCGATATTTTAGGGTGAAGTTAAAAATAGGATCAATTAAGTGACTATGTCCTTAGTCTTGCAACAAGGTTAAAAGTACTATGTTAATTATACCTTGTTTAAAACACCTAAAACTATATTCTCTTATCTTTTGATTTCAAATGTCTTAGATTCTTAACAAGGTTGTTGTGATTATTATCTCCTTGTCTATGTTAGGAGCAAGTTGTTTTTACTTTAAGGGGGAAAGTTCTTTGAATCACTTAAGTTTATGAAAAGTTTATTTTATAGGAGTTATTTGAAAAATCTTTGTTGTTAGCTCTAAGTGTTCATTTCCAGTGTTTCTCTTTAATTGGATTCTTGGTTGAATATAGTTAATCTTGAATTCGTGTAATAAAATTATGAGGGAAAATGAATAATATGAACTTTATCTTTGGTTTTAAGAATGTTAGTCTTATTCGCGAGCAATTTTGTTCTTGAATTAGTTAACCAAATCATGATTTGGTTAAAATAAGTAAGTTACCCATGTTCATAAAAAGAAACGTCCTGGCTTCATAATGGAGATAAATACTCATCAAAGATATATATAAATGAAGGCTTGTAAAGTCATTTCCTTGAGCAATTATTTAATGATTGTTGTGTTATTTGGATGTTTCTCTTGGTTGTGTATTACAAACTTAATACAATCTTGTAATCCACCATAACACATGGGCTAACTATTAAGGATATTGTTTTGTCTAGATATTTGATAGTATTTGTTTATTGTCACAAATTGATTATGAAAGCTATCTATTTGAGTTGTTGGTTTTAGACAAGAGTAACCTTTTGTGATGAATCGTATGCAATCTTATCACATGTTTGATGGCATGCTTGGAAATTTGAAAATATTGATGTTGTTTATAGGAAATGAAAAGCTCAGCTATGGATGAACTCTTGTTTTCTTGTTGATAATAATTTGAAGTTTAAAAAGTTGTCCAGTTCAAAATATTTGATGTTTTAGTATTGCTAAATAAATGCAAAAAATTATCATAATTATTCAAGTAGAAAATTGGGATGAAATGATTAGGCGTGAAGAAATTTAGACTTAGTAATTATCATTTTTCTAATAGCGATGCTTAAATTGAGTGTAATGGAACTATGAGTTGAATCATGTATATAAGGAGTTTATCCTTAGTGGTATATTGTGTTTTGACCTATGGTGAGATTCTTATATTGTTTCTATTCAAACAATGTTTGTTTTGAGTGTTGAGTTTGGGATTGAGGATTATGTGGACCCTTGTGTAATGTTTCATTCTTATGGACCTTCTAGGGGAGTTGATCCCCTCTTGAGAAGAGGAAATTTTGGATTCTCCATTTACAAGGGATTTGATTGGGTGTGGCTCCCACAAATAGGAGCATCTTTACTTTCTGGGTAAGAGTACCCATGCTTATTTATGGATAAGAGTATCTCATATTTTGTGCATATTGGCTTGGTTTGGGGGGATAAGGGTGTTGGATGGTACATTATAGAGTATGCAGGTATTGATGTGAGACTGACTTTTGGATAAATGTAGCATATATATATATTCCCCTACTAGGTAGAGCCCCAACTCCCCCTATGTGTAATTCCTTCTTGGAAATCCAATGTGATAGTGATGTGCTTGGGTGTTGGTAACTGTATGAAGTATAAATCATTTATGCATTATTGGTACCAAGTGCTCTGAATGTGTTCCAAGGTGGCCAAGTGTTTTTCAATAAAATTAAGGTTGTTTGTCTTTTTGATAAGTGTCATTGAAGGCTTGAAGAAAGTGCATTATATTATGTGTTGTTAGAAACCAATGAATGTTTTGACTCAAGTTTGAGATACTGAGTATCCAACTTGGGATAAGGGCGTGGACATATAAGATGATCTACTTGTGTATACCCTAATTTATGTGTGATTGTGTGTTTGTCGTTATGTGTTGGAATTCCCCTAGTGACGAACACTCCATTCAGAGAAGAGTTTCGCAAGTGTATTAGGGGTTGAGGGAGTCCCCTGTTCATTGGAACATGTTGTGATTCTTCCTTGATGTTGTCCTTGTGCTAGCTAGTGGACTAATGTCAAAAGATTATGTTCCCCCTTGTAATGTTGAGTTGGATCTACTCCCCCTTTGAGGACCACATTTATTGGTTCATAGTGCAAAACCTTTTTCCTTGAGTTGTATCCCATGGGTTGAGGATGGATCTTGTGTGCCAAACTTTAGATGAGTTTCCATTTGGGCTACAAATGCTACAAATATTAGATATTTAGAGACATGGGTATTAGATGCAGTGTTCTTGTGGTATTATTATTGGTCTATTCACATATAGGTAATGTTTCAACCAATTATGGTCTATGAACAGTGTTAGAAATAGAGGGAGAAGAATTCTATTGTTTAATTTTTATTATTTAGTATTTGCTGAAAGAATATAAAATGATAAAATTCAAGGCTTGTGATAATAGAACGTTATGACATTTCTTAGGCTACAACAAATGTTATAGTGATTATGATAGAATTATGCATTGGTGAATGATGCTCTCTTGGGTAAGATTCAATGAATAGGTAATTTCTATAAAACGGGATACTTTTGATATGTGTGTGTGTGTGAAAGAGAGAGATTATGGCTATTTGATTGGCATGTCCCGGGTTGTGTGGGACTATGCTTGGATTCTATATTGATATTTTGTGGTTTGATGTCACATCTCGTTCCTTGCTTAATTATCTAATAAGGATAAAAATGCTTTGTTTGGTTACACATTGTGCACTCTGTTGATTAAACAAAATAGTTGATATTATTTTAAAATAATAATAACAATTTCTTTTAATTTACGTTTTAAAATGTGTAAAGTGTTAAAAAATTAAATAGACAAAGGAATTTTATTTATTTGAAAGAATAATATTGGATGAAAGATTAAAATAAAATAAGTTGAAATAAACAACTAAACTAAATTTAGTTTAAATTAATCATGCTTCGTTCATTTTAAATACACAAAAGAAAGAAGGTAATCGTTGCATGAAAAGTGTCTTTATTTTGCATGTAAATAGTAGTTGGTGTCTATCGAGTGAGAGTGGAAGAGTGCTCTTTAATGTGTAACTGACCTTCCAAAAAATTTCTAAATTAATGTAATAAAGAATCAACGGCTGGAAGTGTTATGGAAGGGCATGGGGAATCGATGCATCTTTCAATAAAAGAAGAAGGTAGATGACTAGAATGCAGGAATGGGAGACAAGTACAAGGGACTTCCGATCTCAGAGAAAGGGAGCAGGCTCCAATGGGGAGCTGGTAAGAGCATTGTTACTACTTAATTTCCCGTTTCTCTTGTTTGGGTATCTTAACTTCCTTTCACTATATACCTAGTTTATCTCTATTAGATTCCCCTATACACCTTTTGGTCTTTAGCTTGTTCTTATCTTGTTACCTTTAGTCGAATTATTTTACATGTAGAGGGTCTTTGTCATCTGCCATTCAATATGTTCTTGCTGATGGCTTGATCTCCTTAGTCTTTTATTAAATCATGTTACCATATGATTTTGTTCATAGAATTCAAATCGATGAAAAGAGCCTTCAGTTTTCCATTTAATTTATCACCAGATTTTCTTTTAGTTGTTCTACAACGATTTTACACATTGTTGTTGACCATTATATTATTTTCGATTCAATCCCTGTTTGTGGGTCTCATTTAATGTGTGGATTTTGGATCCGTGGTTAACCAATACCAGGCAGAGTTTACACCTATGCTTGTTCAAATACTATACATTCTTAAGGAAGTCGGGCTACAACTGCAATCTTTAGATCTTGAGCTTTTCAATTTGATGTTGTTTAATATGTAACTGTCAAATGTATTGGGTTGGGTAAAATGCTAGGGGGTTATATGCTTTATAATTCCGAGTGAAATGGTAATGCATATTACAATTTTATCTTCATGTATTCTGTGTTTAAAATAACAGCCTATTCGTAGATTTCATTAGGTTATTATCGACTTCTCTTAATGAATGGAGTTTACGTGACATTGTCAATCTCATTAAAATTATGCTGGCCTGCGAAGGAACATTCTGTTAACGGTTTGCATGCATAGTCTCTGCATTTTCTTTAAGTTGAAATGCCTTCTTTCACTTTGACAAGAAAAGCTATGAAGTCTTGAATCAAAGCATTCCGCCCAACCTTCCTCTCTCCAATACGATCATGAGCCCTGACGTCTTGGGTAGACTTGGGCTTGATAAGCTTCACTAGGCTAATCTAAGCAAAATGAAGGTAGATAGATGGGAATTCCCTCGACCTATCCAATACCAAGCTTTGTTTATTGCTTAAGCATATGTCTTAATATTTTTATGTTTATTTCCTTCTAATCGATTTAGCTTTTCCCCCATTTCTATAAGCCTTGAGGCTCTGCATTTCGAACACATTTCTGAACACGTATCTGTTCTTAGCTTGTCATGCGAATGTAGGAGCATATGCTTCGATTCAGGCGTTAGCTTGTTCGATGCAGATAGCCGATAGGAGTATGACTTAGTCTCTCCTTCATATCGAATGCTCTTAAATAAAAATGCCTTAGAATATGGCGGTGCCCTTGCTTAGAAATCCTAGCATGTGTTACATGTAAAAGAATCTCTAGCGTTGGTTTAAGGTCAATGTTTTAAACGAAAGTATTTGAGTGTTTAAATTAGCATGCCCTCTTTCCCTTCAAAGTGTAATGGTCATCTTATAATAAAAGAGAATAATCATACTGTTTTGCCGATAAAAGGCATGTTTTATTTCAATGCCTAAAGACCTGGGAATAAAACAACATTCCATTGATTCTTCATAAGCCAAAAAAAAAGTCATGTGATTCTAAATAAAGAAAAGTTTTTAAATGAAGAAAAGTGGGTTAGATAATATTCCACCTTTTAAGATAAACTTTTCTCTTATTACCCTTTTAAGTGAATCTTTATAGGTTAGATATATATGAGAAAGATAGTCTCATTTATTTATATAATTTAGAATTTAAATGAGTATTTTTAGAAAAATAAATAAATGAAATATGTATATATATATATATATAGGTTAGATATATATGAGAAAGGATAGTCTCATTTATTTATATAATTTAGAATTTAAATGAGTATTTTTAGAAAAATAAATAAATGAAATATATATATATATATATATATATATATATATATATATATATGTGTGTGTGTGTGTGTGTGTGTGTGTGTGATATTAAATATTTATGTAATTGCTTTTAAAATTTAAAAATTAATAAAGTAAAGAAAATTATATTTAAGTTGAAAAGTAATTATTAATTATATCTAATAAAAATATGTTCATGTGATGGTGCGAGAGTTTACATATGTATGTAAGTATGTTGTTGATAATATGAACTTTATAGGGTCTTGAGGTATGATGAATTTAGAGTATTGTTTAAATACAATAAAACAATTTCATGTGATGGTTTAGGCAAGTATATATATGTATATGCATTATTCGGCAAATGTCATGCATAAATATGATTATTGGGTTAGCTTACCTTGTATTAAAGTGATTTAATTTGCAATGAAGGGACACATGACTACTATATTTGATCATCTTAATGAAGGAGTAAATGAAGGTTTTGCTTAAATTATAAGGTGATAACAATGTTGTATTATTCTAAGTATTAATGAAGTAGATGATCGAATATAGATATGTATAACTCATTGGAAAATGGGTTTGAATGCTTAAGTGCCAATTGTCTCTTATTGCCTTGTAGTAGTTGTAAATGGTTAAATGTATGCATGGTTGCATTCTAAAATCACAATTTTATCCTAGATTGTATGCGTGCTTGATTTTATAAGAATGTATGCACATAATATATATAATACGACTATATATGTATATATACATACATGTGATATAACATCTTAATTTATTAATCGCATATTAGATTACACTGTCTAAAATATCTATATATTTCTATGATTAATGAAGTATGAACCTTGTTATATTTGCATATGCTCATATGCCTTTAAATTGAGTTGGAAGTACAATCATTGTAACACTATTAAGACCTTGTATTGATTATTATGAGAAAAGGTTGACCAAATGATAAGAGAGACGAAATGTTATATTGTTTAAAGTGACTGATTTTTACATAGCCTTCAATGCATGAATGTTATGTGTCTTCCTTGAGATTGTTAAACATGAAGTCACTAGATGCAGATATGTCTTGCACCACAACTCCATTACTCCAATCAGTTTGCATTGCTAGTCTTCCTTGTGCTCGGTCAGGTATTCTCCTTTGAGGAAGAATTTCAAGGAAGTGAATCACTTCATGATAGGGTGGAAACGCGCTCCAACAATATTCTTGCCCTTGAAGTGGTTGAATGAGTCAAATGTCAGAAGAATCTTGTCAGGAAGTTCATGTTATGGTTCATTGTGTAATATTGTACTTGACCTTGTGGTCTAATGTAAGGACTATGTTCCTATATGTTTTACCATGCTATCGACACATGTACTCCAAAAATTTCTTGTATTTAATATAATTCCTTTTTTTCTTTCTTGTATATCGAACATGTGTCACTTTTATAAGCTTGCATATGTGTAATTTGTGTAAATTGTTAATTTTTATAAGTGGAGGTCATTACATTTGAGACCACCAAATCATTATATTCATAAGTGGTTTGAGATCACTATGTTTTTGCCGGCTATATGGTTTGAGAACCACCATTCCCCTCCACCCCTCAAGTGGCTTGGAAAAGTCACATAATGCACACAATGTGTAAATTTTTGTGAAATGCGTATTATTTTTAGAGATTCTTTATCTTTCCTTCATCATTATTGCCAATAGTGTTGTATTTTTTTTGGATATTTAATTTGAGTGGTCCTTTTTGCCTCAAGGACTTAATTCAACATAAACAGTTTTTAATTGGATTGAGAAGTTTCCTTTTTATAGTTGTTTTCTCTTTATTTTTCTTTCTTGAGATTTTGTTGTAAACCTTGGAATCTTATTTTTTATTTTCTTATGTTTGAGGCTTCTTTAATATTTTGTACTATTTGCATATGTGTCGTGATATGAATTTTGTAAACTGCTATATCTAGGAGGGGTCCCTGACAAGTCGTATGGGGGTGTAGATGTGCTAGGGAATTTATATTGTGAGGATGGGGATGTAAATGGGACTACTATGGGACAATCTTAATCCATTCTCCCCTAGTGTGTGATTCTTGCATACCTTCCTTCTTGAAGGCTAACCCCCTTACACAAACAAGGGGAAGGTAGTAGGAAATGTATGGAGGGGTCCTAGACAGGGCCTCAAGACCACCTTTTCTAATATTATCATGATAATTACTTAGTGATGGCGGTTACTTTAGATCAATGGTATGGCATTTGGCATCGTTCCTCCTCATAAACCCAATTCCCTAAACAGTGTGTTATGTTTATGTTGTGTTGATGGTGTGAGTGTTGTAAACCAATTTTTGTGATGATTATGGATTAATTGTAGGAGTTATTGTAATAAAAGGAAATGAATGATTACTTAAGATGTAAATTCATTATGTTATTGTGAAATGATTGACCATTTCTCAAGTAATGATGATTGAAGTGAATATATATGTATGTACATGTATAGTGTAGTCCTTAATAATCATATAAGTGATAGATGAAGTAAGTTGGAATTGACATATGTGAAATGTGAATACATCATCCTCGGGTTGTGCTAATTATAAAGTTTACCCCAATATTTTAGAATACCTTGGAAGATAAAATTTATTGTTGTCATATTTGGATTTTTTTTATATAAAGGATTATTGTTAAGTGCTTATGCTTACCCTTACTTTTGGGGACTTCTCGAAGGAAACCCAATCCTAGGGGGGAGAGTGTAAGGCCCCATATGTTGTGGTCTTGTTGATCTTATTAGTCTTTGATGGTTTATTTCCTATATTTTATGTTACTTTATGTTATATAATACACATGAGTAATGATTGTTTGTATACAATGAAGTTGTTCATATTCTTGATTAATCCTATCTAACTAATGGTTGTTGTGATTCCTTATGATAGCCAGATGAGTTCCATTCCTTGTCTTTGTAGGTATGTAATGATGAAGATGCTCAGTTGTTGGTAATATTATTATGTATATTAAGTGGATTACATTATGTTAGGTGATTATATGCTATGGGTGTGAGTATGTGTGATTATAAAGATGATGATTGATATTCAATGTTTACTTATAGTAGTATGTATTATAAGTTAAATAGATTATTGACATAAGTGGTGATATTTTGATAACATATAGTATGATCAATTGTTGCTTGACTCTAATAGGTATCATGTGAGTAGGATGAGTTAAATTGTATGCTACCTTTTTTAATAAGAAAGGCGTAAAAACTTTATTGAACCAAAAAATTAGTACAAAGCGAAAGGGTACAACAAACCCACCAAGGGTCAAAAGCCCAAAACAAATGAAGAAATGTAAAGTATTTTCAAAATATGATAAAGAAATAAGAAAAGCAACTAAAAAGTCATGACAATGGTGCTTCACTTCTAGATTCTGTGGATGAAGCGAGTCTTTTCAACAAAGATTGGAAAGCCTTTGCAACAGGTGGCAACTCCTTATGTTGGGGAATGGTAATGTTCCCCATTCGTAACTTACAGGCCAACTGATTATCACAAGTAGCTTCAATTCTCCAATCATATGTCCCTACTAATCAAGTTGTTTGAAATAGGACTAGGTCTATCCCATTGAATTATCTCAAACTCTCAGCATCAAAGGATTGAGAACTAAAGATCTCATCAATTATCTTCTTAAAATCTTCTTTTAAAACTCCAACATCTTCATTGCTACCACCTCCTTGTAAACTAGGTTGTAGACCAAGTGTAGTAAGATTCTTATGAACCTCCTCAATGATTGCATTTCTTTCAGATAACATCTTATTAAATTCTTGCAGGCCCTGTTTGATAACATGAAGTTTCCATTCCATGCTCTTGTTCCAGATCATGCAATTCCTGTAAGCAACATTGGGAATGATTTGTTCATTAGCCAATCTCTCCATTCCCATATTAAACATTCCTTTGATTTCATTTAGGTACTGAGCTCACAATACTTCTTCTTTCTCAACAACAACAATATCTTTCTCGATGTCAGTTTTCAAGGCACATGCTTTCTGGTGAATCATTAGCGAGTCCAGAATTATTTGATTGCTTTTGTTTATTATACCATTGCTCCAATCTTCTATGGCCTTTCCAAATACCTTGAAAGTTTTCATCTTGCTTACTGCCTCCTTTCCCATCATTGACATTGGATCAAAGGATGATTTGGCTTGAGAGATTGGTTAAGGGGGAAGATCAAAGACTAATTTTAAGCATTCAGTTAAAACCTTAACCTGGCTCTTAATTAATTCATCTTTTCTCTTTTTTGTCTTTATTAGATCACTTGAAACCAACTTTGCTACTGATACCTGGAAGTTATGCACATCTCCATCTCTCGTAGAGGGTCCTAAGTTTATCTTAGTAATATCAAAGTCACTTGCAATTGCTTGAGCGACCTCCTTCGATGCAATAGAGCAAGCAACTTCTAGACATAGATTCCCTATACTATCATGTATCTGGTGGTAGTCTTTGTATACATCCAAAATTGGTCTAGAGAATATTAATTAAATATCGATTATTTAATTAATGAAATCTTTATTCCTCTACTATATAAATAAATTGCAAATTTATTTACATAGTTCATATTTTCTTAATTCTTCTTTTCTAAATTACCTTCTTCATGATTTAATTAAAATGAACAAAGCTAACTAATTTGTTTTATTTTGATTAATTCCCTCTCATTAAATTTGAATTTGTCACATTTCTCCATATTCTTCTAACTTCCCTCTACCTCATCTTCCAACTTACTATGTGTCACATGAAAATAATTATTCCTAATTTCTAAAATGGATATTTACTCTCAACAATTTTAACCAACTCAAAGACACATGGCTTCTTTCTTCAATTTATTCTTTTTTACACTTGGCAAGATTGTTTTACTAAATGGAACAATTGCCTTGTTTTCTCCATCTTCCTCATTTCTCACCATCAATTTCTTCAGATCGAATCCTGATCGTTCATTACTGCCAACTCACCTGATGCCTTGGTGAAATCTATAAATTGAGCCCCATTTACAACTTTTTCATAAGGAGCATTTGCATAACATTACTTTGTAGGAATTCATTTAGCATTTGAGAGCTTAATTTCATTTTGATACGACATTTAGGATAGATTAACAATTAGATTAGAATCATGGCTCCTTTAGATGTTTCTTAGTTTGTTTGAATTCAACATTTAGGGTCATTTTCATATCATTTTCATTAGTTTAATTTTGCTTTGCAATCATTTCCATATCATTCTGTATGCAGCAACTCATTCATCATGTCATTTAATCATATCATTCAACTGAACCATTTAATCATATAATGTAGACTTGGATTCTGCATTTTAGTTTAGTGGCTTCTCATTTCTTAGGTGGCATCCCAGTGATTAGTGCACAATTAAAATCTGAGAGCACAATTACTAGGACATTTAAGAATAAAGGGAGATGGAATGTTTTTAAGGAATCATGTTACCGAATTGTGTTTTTGGTTAATTTAGATTTCCTTATTGTAATACATTTCATCTATGTGTGTTATTTGTTAGTATAATTCACATATTTTCTTACACACAGTCTTTAATCTTTTAGATTTAGGAGTCCTCTAAAGGAGTTGACCCACCATATCTTGTTTCGGGAGATATAACTATATTGCTTTCCTTTTCTTTGATAATGTATCTTTTAGTCAAATCAAAATGGTAGGCATAGTGGCATCCTTAGAACTAGAGGAATCAAATAACCTCCTCTTTGTTGGAGTGCCAGTTTGTACATCTAGTGATGAAGACAGAGAAGACCTAGTTCTTAGAGGTCCATTTACTTCTCTCATAGGCGATGAGTGGTGTGATGAGGAATAGGTACTGATTGCAATGTTACCCAAATCTTCTTCACCCTCAACAATCTCTTTATCTTTATCTAGTTGGGGTAGATCAAGGATATCTTCCCCATAGGTCTATTTAAACAAGTTCTTCTAAAGAGGCTTATCATCACCATCACCTTGAGCTCTTGATGACATTTGGTGTGAAGTTGACCCAAAAGTCCTCAAAATTACAGGGGGTTGGTTGCTTCCTCTTGCAAGTTGAGTATCTTGTGACCTAGTCTGAGGGCGAGATTGCTCTGTTTTCTTTTTAGCAATCCATTCTTGTGTCCTCTATAGAACATTTGTAGTTCTCACTTAAATTGTTTCAATTTACTTGTTACTCTAATCCATAGTAGCAATGGGTCGATGAGATATAAGTTGGGTAAAGATCGGATCCAATAAATCTGATCCATCATATTCAATGCCTTGGACATCCTAGTCTAAACCAAATGTGATAATTTATCTTAGAGACAACCTCATCCAACTTCTCCTTCTCACTTCAAATTCATCATATCAATCAACCTAATAATCTTCTCGGAAGGGAAAATGAAAGAAACCAGGTCTTAGATTCAAGTTATTTTTCACATAATCTTTAATATCAAAGGGAAAGCATTCATCATAAAAGGGTAAAAGCGCAAAGGTGTCACACTTTTGGCCAAAAAAATAGTTTTGAGCAAAAATATTTCAACCTAAACAGTTTCGATTAAACTAGTTTTGCTTGAAACCACGTGGCCTATATGTGGCACATAGAGTTTCAGGCAAAAGGTTTTCGCGTGAAACTCAAAATTTTGATTTTTTTTTTAATTTTGTGGTTTGTTGCATTGAAATGTGGCTTATTTTATGTGCAAGGTTTTGATAGAAAGGGTTTCAATCGAAACCATTTCTACTGAAATTGTCTGTGTGGCATCCTAGTTGGTAGCCAACTTAGCTTTTTTCAGAATTTTCTGAAACTTTCAACTTCAACTAAGTATTTCTTCAGTTAGAATGATGTTTAAAAAAAAGAAAAATATTCTTTTGTAGAGCTTAGAGTGGTGAATTTGAATATGTAATTTTTTTAATATTTTGATAGTTTTAATATCTTTTATTTTTAAAATAATGCAAGTAGGTTGTTAAAGTTAAAAAAGAGGTTGATTACAAATTAAAAAAATAGTAAAACATATTAAAACAAATTGAAAAATATATGGTGCACTAGAGGAGAGAGTCCTCTTCAAAAGGGTATAATTTGTTTTTTGAAAATGATTAAAAAAATATGCAATAGTTGACATCCAATGAAAACTATCGAATTCTAACAAGTTTGACTTTAAAATGTTATTACGAGAAAAATATACATTCAAATTTCATTTTTTTTCCATGCACACTAGATATTGAAGTTACCTATTTGGAGAAAAAATTTAGGGGAAATGAAGTTTTTTTTATTTGTTTCTTGACATCAAGTGAATGCCACTTTTTCCTAAAATTTCCAGCATTCTAAAGTCTGCTCTTAAATTGACAAAAAAATAATCAATTTTTTTTTAAATCTAAAAAATTACAAGATTAAACTTGATCAATATTTCTACCTTTCATTAGTTTACATCATTTTGAAATTCAAAAAATAAATACCACTTTTATGTGGTTGAATTTTAGAAATTCTTTTTGTTGTTGGTCAATTCCTTTATAAAGTGTGACACAGGTTTATGCTTTTACCCAAAATTGTAGAGTATATTTAGATATTTCCCTTTCAAAGTTTAAAGCATTTGACATGGAATTGTAGGTGAAAGGACCAAAACGACATGAAATTGAACAGTTACCCTTCTGTGCTCCTAGCATCTCTTATTCACGTCAACAAGTTGTTCGCAGACTTCAATCATTACAAACTTATCCTCTAGGAACCTAGGGAGTTTTACAGGAAAGCTATTGAAACCACCAATTCATATGTAGGAGAACCTTTGAAATTAAATAAAATGGCTCCCATATAAACCAACAAATTGCATGGCTTCTAGAGTGAGTCTCATTTGAATTTTCCCCTATAATTCTTAGGTCATCCTCATGGTGAAGGTGCCCGATATCCTTCTGTGGTGAAGGAAGCTCTTACTCAACTGCAACTTTTCATAATATCTAAAAATTGGTACCTCATCTCGGGGAAGGTCGCTTGGACTCAAAGTCGGCTAGGGTCTAGTACTGGCAATGGTGTAGATTAAATATGAAGACATATAAAAAGTCTTGTTAATTGTAAAGAAGACCAACAAGTTATGCATCCTCTCATTGATGAGTTGCGCCCAATCTAAAAATTGGTCCTTTGAAAGCACAATTTGGATGATGAAGTACATCCAATCTTGAAACCCATGTGCGTCTTCGTTCTCTCTGAGTTTGTGCAATAACATAACAATATCAGATGTTTCCTCAACAAACTGATTCATGTGCAAATTTCTTGGCAATTGGGATTTTCCTCTCTTGGGTTTTGCTAACCAATTATTTGCCATTTCATTATGATAGAGGCCCTTCTTAGCTGAGAACTCAATCTGTGAATTGGTGAAATTTAGGCCTGAGAAATTTTCCCTTTCAGGGATTCTCAAACATGAGGTAAAGGTGGTTCTTTGGATTTTAACCACCAGTCTATTATCTTTCATTCTAATTTCATGGGTCTGGGAATCATAATGCCTAATACATTCAACGACCAAGTTTGGGCACTAAATTGCTATGGGAATGCGGCTGCCTCGATTAATCCACTAGCGACAACTTGTCATGTGATGGGTGATGGATTCGGTTTGCTAAACTTCTCGCTAAATTCATCCAAATTCACCTGGTCTAGTTTAGTGTCCCCTATTTTAGGCATGGTGCAAGTTAACTTAGAAATGTATTCATAACCTTGGTATTTGTACCTTATTGTAGTTGAAACCTTAGGTTTTTGTGTCTAATTGCACATGGGGAATAGATGGCAATGATGAAAATATTTTGAATTCAAACAACAATTAGAAATAGTTACTGAACCAAGAAGGGAAAGAAATACCTCAAACAATTGTGAAATCCAAGAAACAATTTATGTGCCAGTATGCTCTTCTTTTGTATTTCCCAATGTCGCAACTAAATTATGCTCCTCTTTACTAGCTCAAATTTTATTTTATCTCTAAGCAATAAATGCGTAAGTAGGTATGATTTAATGGTATCCCCTTGTCACGTTGACACGTGTAGCCTTTCACATCATCACCTCGTTATAACTACCTTTTAAAAATTTGAAAGGAAACAACTACCTTATCGACAAAAAGGCAGTTCATATAACTCTGGCGGGCATCGCTATGAGTTCTATAACTAATGGGAAACACCACCAACAACTTTAATACTTGATTCATGACATCTACAAAAATTCCATTACCTTCACGACGACAAAAGAAAGAGTTATGCTAACTTGGTGAAATATTGCCCGACTTACATAAACTCAAAAAAAATTCTGAAATAACTTGGGTGATGACCAAAGTGGGGCTTACAAGAGTTCACATAACTCTAACAAACACCGCCACATGAAAGACTTAAAAATTCTTAAAGAAGACCATTGTGGTGGGGAATGAAGAGGTTTTAACAACTCGGGTGGTGATCAACATGGTTACGATAACTGACCAAAGTGCCAACAAGATGAGACTTAGCCAAAATTTGGGTAGAAAACTAGTTTTTGAGGGATGACAAAAACTATGGTAACATAATACAAGTGTTATCAATATTTCAAAAAATTCGGTAATGCATTCAAGAACAAAGAATATATCTATTTGTATCACTTTCTAAGAGAGAAAGTAGCTGAGAATGAAGTAAAGTTGGAGTATATGCTTACAAAGGATCAAAGAGCATACATTTTTACAAAGGCTCTTCCAAAAGATACATTTGAGGATCTCAAAAACAAGCTAGGGGTTATTTCCCCTCCTTTCAACTAGATGCATAGGATGGTGCATTTGCCCAAGGGTGCAATTCAAGGTAAATTCTTTGTCTTGAATTGGTGAAGGCTACTCTCAAGGGGAGTAGGTTGTGGTGTCTTTGGTTGGTGCAATCACCAGGGGGAACATATCGTGTGTCTAAAAGTGGGAGAGAGAAGTGAAGTGTGTAGGTGTTTCCCTTTGCCATTGATGTCAAAGGGGGAGAGTAATGTCTGAAAAAATCAAGAGGAAGGGGTTGAGAGTAGTTGAAAGAGAAGTGGAGAGTTGCTTGAGAGTTGGAGATTAGAGTTTCTTTTTTTGTTGATGGTTTTTTAGCAGGTGTTGTCATCAATGACAAAGGGGGAGATTGTTGCACTATGTTGTCTTTAGTGTTGTCATTGATGTCAACCTATGTCAACCTCTAGTGTGGTTATGATGATAAGGTGTTTGTGGTGTTGAGAAGGTGTTGTAGATGCAACATGGCCACTTGGTTTCCAAGTGCTTTTGAGAAAAATTGTATAAGTGTATAAGGTGACAAATCTATGTTCTGTGTTGTAATCCGCATTTATTCATGCTTGAAGATGTGCTTTGTGCAGTTTGGATGCAATGTTTAGAAGTTTTCAGAGGTGTTATATCCAAAGTTTCAAGTTTTGGATCGTGTGATAGTAGATGTGTTTGATAGCATGTTGTACTATCTCTAGTTTATGCAGAAGGTTGTCTGGGAGAAATGGAATTGCTACACATTTCTTCACATTGAAGTTTCTTGTCTTGTAGATTTGGGAATATGCTAATAATTCTTGTATCTATGTTCCCTTGGAAGGTTTGGTGTTCAACTATTCTGCAAGCTTGGTTCGTGAGTTGTGTCTTAGTGGTAGTTTGACTGGTTGCACATGATGATAGTATTCTTAGTTGAATGTGTTTGCGCCATTATGTTTGAATATTCTGTTGGTGTTGGAATGTTCTAGGATGTTGTGTGGTGTTGCTATGTGGTTTGCAAGATGTTTTTGGACCTAGTGAAGTGTGTCTGTGGTTGGTTGGTAGCATTAATGTTGGTTTGGCTAACTTGGCATGTTAGTGTTGTTTGCGAATGTGCTTAGTTGTATGTGGAAGCATGGTGTAGTGTGTCAGTGTAGATTTGGGTCCTAGTTAACCCTTGGTGTGGTCCACCTTCACTTCTTTCCACTACAGAAGTGTTTAGTGTCGACCTATTTGGTGGTTGCATGTTTGAGGTGCATATATTTCATTAAAGCTGACTTGGAGAAGGTTGTTTGAGGTTGCAAAGGATATATATGCAAGGTAATTTATTGGAGAAGGGTGTGATGTGAAATGATGTGTATGCGATCAAGAGTTGAGATTTGAGTGTGAGCATGAACTCCTAAGACTATTCGAAGCAATGAGTAGAAGGTGTCTATATTTCAGTGTGCCTAAAGTTACTAGAGGCAGTGAGCCGAAGGTTGCAGATGGCGAAGATTGTTATGGTGGATTCTCCTATTACTCTGAGGTAGTGAAACTCCTTGTAACAATTTCTTTTTATACTTTTCCTATCCAAACAATGAGCCCTTGGCAGTGAGTCCTTTGGGAAGTGAGCCCTTTTACAGTAAGCCTTTTGTAATCGGTGTTGATATTCATATATATATATGTGAGTTAATCCTCACCATGGTTTTTCCCTGATTAGGGTTTTCCACTTAAAATTTGGTGTTTTATTGTGTATGGTTGTTGATGTGTTGATGTTTCATTTGTTTACACGCATGCTAATGCTTAATAAGGGTTTAAAGATTGATAAGGGTTTGAAGGTTTTAATGTACAACTAATTCATCCCCCCTCCTTAGTTGTCCTGTGCATCTAATAGATGCAAATGTTGAAATGGGCCTACACAAACACTAAGGAAATGGACACCAAAGTGGACATGAAACATATTGTGAAATTGCAACGGTATGTAATTTACAACACTACACAATCATGTAACATGGATAGGACATGTATATTTTGAAGTCTACTAATGCAATGTGTAACATAGCTCCTTTATGATTTTCTAGATGATCTAATAACACATCAGACAACGTCCTTTTATACAAAACTTAGATACATTTAATGCTTAAGTTGGCAAGTAATGACTAGTAGGAATGGTTTCACTTTGACCATATTTAAATTTGAATGTGAAAGTTTTAGGGGCATTTCCACATACAAAAATGAACTATGTTTATTATAATGCCTATAAATTTACCTAGTTAAAGTAATGGATAAACTAAAGATCATAATTAGTCCGTTGAAACGTGTGATATAAATAGGTTAGGTTCTAAGTTGGTCAACAAGCCATTCTATGTTAACATATCTTATATGCACAAAAAATGAAAGTCCATAGTCTTACAAAAATAAAAAAAACAATTCTTTGGTCATTAAAAATAGAGATATATAAACATGTTTTGTAAATTTTTAAATTTACTTATCTTGACATGTAGCAAATACCTTATTTATATCAATAATAACTAAGCAAAAGAAACATATATGGTGGCTACAAAAATATTTATGTGGTTAGTTCAAATGGGCCCCTCTTGTTTGTATAACTTTATGTGATCAAAGTGCTTATCATCTTGTGTTCTTGAAAGTGATTTTCTTATCTTGCAACCATCTAATATTATCTCAAAAAATAATTCTATTGATTGGTTGTCTTTCAAAATGAAGTTTTGCAGTCCTTTAGCAAGCCATGAATCATTTAGGCCCAAAAAATTATATTCACTAGTGGTATTGTTTAGACTACTTCTATCTATAATCATGTCATTGTGGATTATAACTTTTTTCCTCAGGTATTCTTCCCATAATGACAATGGATGGATATTGAGTACTTAGCTCATAATTTATTCTACAATAAAATATTATACCTGATGCTCGGTGTTTTGAAATTGTTATCATATAAAGTGTCAAAGGAGCAAACCTCAATAATTTTGTTCATAGTATTACTATGATTGTGAAAATGGTTTGACTCCAAGAAGCCTATAACATGACTCTAATATTGGCCCCTAGAAAATGTAGTCTATGAACACGTGGCTTTGGAAGATTGTATGGAGCTCTTACAAGATTTAATGGGTCATCTTAATTGATAGTCAGTGGAGATAGTTGGCATGGGTGTGAAACCCTTAAAGACCTAGAGTGTAGATGTCTAGACATGGTTTAATGTGGTTCTCACAAACTAGGAGACTTTCCTTGATAGCTTTTGAGAGTTTATATGGGGAGAATATTATGAAATATAATTTCTTTTATTTTTTATTTTTTGTTTTTTAGATATGTATTCAAAATGTAAAAAAAGACTTAAGACAATTAAATTGTTTGACATTGTGCCTCAAAGAGATGTGGTCTTTTAAACTACAAGGATGATAGGATATGCACAAAATGGGTTTGTTGAAAAGGCATTTAAAAAATTTGAGCAGGGTAGGTGTAAAGCCAAAATCCACAATCTTTGCCAGTATCCTACTAGCTTGTGCCAAATTGAAGCTTTATAATAGGGTGTGGACATTCATGAAAACATAATGAAAAGTGAGTTCTTGTCACATGTTGTAGTTGGAAATTATTTGGTAGATATAAATTTGCAATGTGGGAGAATACAAAAGGCATGTGAACTATTTGATAAATGCTTGAAAAAAGTGTGAGGTCATGGAATGCCACGATTTGAGGATATGCATAGAATGGTGTTCTTGACGAGACTTTGAGATTTTCAATGAAATGCCTCAAAGAAATGTGGTCTCATATAATGTGATGATTATTGTATATGCAAAAAATAGTTTAATTTATAATTCCTTGTAAATGTTTAAGCAAATACAATCTAGCAGCATAAATCCAATCTCTATAACATTTGATAGCATCCTCCAAGCTTGTGTAAAATGACCATTTAAAAGAGGTTATGTACATCCATCAAATCATAACAAAAAGGGGGTTTTAATTTGAAATAGTAGTTTCAAATGTTTGGTACCTCTGTATCCAAACAAATGATGGATGACCTTTTATGACTTCAATAAGGTATTTAACTCTTAAACTAAGCTTAACACCAAGCATGAAAAAATAATAAAGCTATATTTTGTTTGCATGAATTGACATAAAAATACAATTATAAATTTATCCAAGTTCTTATATTTCATATTTATTGTGACACTCTTAACTATCTTTAAAAATAATCATCAATATTAGTAAATTACTTAATATCTTCAAAATTGCTTCTTTCTTATAAAGTAATCAAAATATTTTAAATAATCATATTATGAAAGTCTAAAATATCATAAAAGTGCTATCATAGTTGATAAACACAAACATTTACTCCTCTATCAAATAAACAATAATACAATAACTCTAAAAATAATAAAATATATAAAAATATCATAAAAGTGCTATCAAATAGTTGATAAACACAAACATTTACTACTCTATCAAATAAACAATAATATAATAATAACTCTAAAAATAATAAAATATATAAATATTTAAAATATAAATATTAAACACCTTTAAATACTTTACAAACTAATTATCAACTTTTACACACAAACGCTTCACTTGTACAATAGTCATTGCTCATTGCATTAAGAACACCTCGATCAAAACGAGTTGCACGCAAATTTTTCTCTTAAACACAGGCACCTTTAAAAATTAAGCCATTGAACCCTGCTGTCAGCAAATTGAGATTTTGCCTGCTGGAGTCTCGTTCTTAAATGTCTTCCTTTAAGGAGCTGTGAACGTAGTTAGTCGAAGTGAAGGGAAAGAAAGAAAAGAAGTTTGGGCGTGCGCCGCAGAGCGAATGAAAATATGTTACCGGAGAAAGGGGCGAGGGCGGAGGGCAGAGGATTTAGGGCTTCAAAAATGGAGAAAGACACAAGCGGCACTTGTCGTCAGCGGTTTTTCATTGATTTGAGGTCAGGTGAAACGAGTGTTATTTCCTGGAAGAAGTTGGTGAACAAGAGTGTCGTTACTCCTCCCGTTGAGGAAACTCAGGCTCAGGCACAGGCACATGCACAGGCACATCCACATTACCGCCTTTGCTTGGTCTTTTTTTCTATTTTAATCAATATCCAAGCTCTCTGTATATTCCACTTTGCTCTCTCCATATTATGCAAATTGTATTTTGACGTCTTCTGCTTAACACATTATTATATTTAAGCTAATTCTAGTTCTAATTTTAAGGCGTTCACTTAATTTGCGAAAATTTCCAAACGTGAAAGGTGCAGATTCAATCCAGAGAGCTCGGAGTGCATGGCCACCTCCCGTTCAATATTTCTGACAAGGAAACTTGCGCAGCTTTAGGCAATTCTAATTTTAATTAACAAGCAAAGCCAAACGACTTTCGCATCTTTCAGTTGTTTGTGCTAGGATACGATAATTGCTACTTCAAAATAATGGAACTGCGGCAATTTGTTCCGGTGAAATTATTAATGGAAAATTCACCACACTTAACACAAGTCTAAACAACAAAACCACCAGACGAGAAAAAAATCCAACAGAAGAAAGCGAACGAGTGAAATTGAAGACATGATTCCACCTACCACTTAATTATGGTGGAATTTCTGTGAATATCGTATTGGAAAAAAAGTAAGAAATTGGAAGATCGGAATCAATCCACGCAGATTTCAGTTTGACATTGGATTGCTACTTTAGACATCCTACTAGATCAAGAAATAACAGTGGCAAAGGAAAAGTTGAGTGTGGTTTTGAAAGTATGGAAGTTGGAGAGACTGGTTATGGTACTAATACCGGCAGATTTCAGGTTGAAATTAGCAAATCAACAAAGGATTATTCCTCTAGGCATCCTGCTAGATTAAGTAATTGTATTGCCAGCGAAAAAAGTAAGTGTGATCTTGTAATAACAAGAATGAGATGCATGTTAAAGCATTGCGCTGACAAATTTGGACGCTTGTAACGAGAACAAGCAAAGTGTTCTACTACATTTTTTTTTTTTGATAGTTAAATGAGGGTTGTACTGGGCCCTTGCACAACAAATTTAGAAACGACAAATACTGTTAAAAAAAATAGCATGACCGAAACATATTGATTTCCTACATCATAGCTGTCTGTTCAACTAATGAAAGAACCAATGATTACGAGTGCCGCCTGAACTGAGTTTAAGAGTAGTTAAAAAAATTCTATAGAGAATTTATACTTAACCACTCATATGGAGATTCGCCTAAATGATACTTTCAAAATCTAATATTATACAAGTCATGTTCCTTAATGATATGATATAATTTGACCTATAGGAAAACAATAAAAGTAAAACCTAAACAAAGAAAAACATACTGTTGATCATCAGATACACTTCATGCCAGAACATGCCCTGACCAAACACACAGCCAATCAGTCAAAAGAAGTCAGTTGGGGTAAGGGTGAGAGGGGACAAGAAGTCTCTGCATGTGCCTTTGGAGAAGAACATCTCACAATATCAGCGATAGAAGCTGAGACCTTGTGATTTTTTCTTATGCATAAGGTCAAACCTAACCTCCGGCTCAATGTTAGAGTTTTTTCAGAAGGATTCAGTCCCCCAGGGGAAAAATTTGTAAGAATTTTTCAGCATATGATTCCCAGATTCCTGTTTCTGTTCACCACCCTTATTCCTTGCAGAAAACTAATCAGGCCCATTACAAAATCTTTGAGCTCTGAGTGCTGAGTAGGGTTCTTGAACCTCCCTGCAAATGGCATTTATGTGATCCGTCAAACTAGCATCCGAAAGATTTGAGTTCTCATGTTCATGGGAGATCTTGGCCTCCGAGTTTAAACCACCATGTGCCCATCCCCATGGGACTACTTCATCAATTGAGGAGACTTGAACTCGAACCCAGAGATAAACTGCCTCATTCCTGACACTTGTTGCTGGTTAAAGTTGAAAATCTCCTTGAATCATTGTTATGGTGTGCCATTAACCTGTATTTGCTATTCCACCAGGACCCAAAACCATTTTGATCTTTTTCATGATTCCCTTGCCACTGATTTTGAATGATTTCTGAAGCCTTTGGTGAGAAATGGCTCCGCATAAGGGCTATCATGGACAAGTGTATTGGCATGGTGATGGAACAGTAGGAGGAATGGGCAAGGAGAGAAATTCAAGGAACAAAGCCCAGAGCATAGAGGAAAATTTAAAAGAAGAATGAAAGATAGGGAGAAATAAGGGAATGGAACTAAGAAGGAGGTAATGACAAATGTCCTCAGACTGTGAGAGGACACTTTGTCATTAACTCTTAGTAAGGTAAAATATCCAAGAGAATGTGATAAAAAAAAAAGAAGATTTTCTCGGATAACATATCAAAGGGCAATGAAAACATTAAATTCAATGATGATTAATGATATGATCTGAAAGATTAATATTTTTTAACCAGCAAACAGGGTGAGACTCCAAAGAGAGCCTAGGAAGAGATAGAGAGGATTAGAGTCAGGGAGTAAGGCCTGGCCAATTGTCCAAAAATTAGCTGGAATATTTAGAGAAAACGGAGAGAGAGACTCTTTCCTTGGCTAGAAAATCAGCAACTCTGTTAACTTCTCTAAGCACATGTATAAAAGATATGCTCTCAAAATAATAAGCTAGAATTCCAGATTCTCATAAGATGTGACTGCATTTCCAAATTAGGGTTTTTCTTTTGGGCATTGCATTGATAATGATTAGGAAGAAACCTTTGATGAGAAGATTTTTAAAACATGTGCCATTTTGATGTCCTCCACCAAAGCGAGAGCATTTGTATTATTGCTTGTACCTTGGGTAAGATGCTTTGTGTTGCCCATAATTATCCAACCTTTCTTATCTCATATAATGCTACTCATTCCATCTTGCCCAGGGTTGCTTTTGGAGGCACCATCAAAATTAAGCTTTCAAAAACCCTTTAGAGTGGTGATCAACACGTTGTGCACTTACTAATTTTAGGGGATCTCACCCCTTAAATGAGGGAAAAGCAATCAATGATTGGGAAAACAAAACTATTGCAATAAAACTCCACAGAGCATGAGTAAGCATTGATGCATTGATATATAAAATTATTGGTAAAGTGTAGTCTAGAATCTAGACCAAGGGGTGGATTAGACTCGAAAACTGAATAGGAACTAGATGAAATGGGTGTATAACAACTTGACAAAGCCTTTGAGGGTAGCACACACATAGACTGAGACCTATTGCATTTGCAAGTGGATGAATACGGATTGTTAAAACTTGCTTTTTGGTGGAAGTTGTGAAAAAGGAACATAAATTAGTAGGAGGCAAGAAGTAAACTTGTATTTTCAATTGCCATGGAAGAAGAAGAGTATGCTATAGAAAATAAGAGGCAAGTAAAAGGTACTGTTCATCAACAACAATAAAATAGGAGATATTGAACAAACATGCAAACTACCTATGAGTTTTAGCAAGAAGTAAGTTTCTGTTATATGGGTCCCACTGCAAAAGAAATTAACTTGGGTATTATAGAAGAATAACAGAACCAAATTGGGAACAAATTTAGGCCCTAAATTGGCAAGGAGAGCCATAAAACTTGTAACTTTTTTCTATAGAAGATAAATAATTTTTTGCATGGATTTACAAGAATTGCTTGCATCATTTTGACCTAATTTTGGTAGCAATGTGAAAATGATGTCGTTGTATAATGAACTCTAGATATGCAGCCCAGTAACATGAATAAGTTGAGCGCATAGTTTGAACATGGTTACTTAGAAAGATTTGTTTTCAATTCCATTCTAGGATATAACTTTAGAAGAGGTAGTAGGGAATGTGTTGTATTCATTTTAGAATGGGTTTTGGGTTATAATCAAATCAGTATTGTTGAAGAAGACAAATTAAAAACTAT
>VDFB02303697.1:0-29633 GCA_007258455.2 Sequoia sempervirens
AACTTCAACACTTAGAAAAGGTTTCTAAGTAGAAAAGGTTTCTAAGTAGACTTCAGTGACTTCACTACTCTTCAACAACTCCAATCTGCAACTTGAACTTCTATAAATTCGTATTTCACACCAACAACCATCAATCAGCAAGTTCGCACTTTAAAACTCTCAGCAACTTTGAATACTTCTTTCAACAAGTTCGCACCTTTTGGACAATTTGAAATACCTTCACTTCAAGGCGTCCCTCTTGGCATCAGCAACTTCAAGTTTCAATCAGCAACCAGCAAGTGCGCCCCTCTTGATTTCAGCAATATTTCGAACTTTCAACTCTTGCACTCAAGGCGTCCCTCAGCAAATTCGAACTCCAGCAATAGCAAGTTTTCAACGCCTTCAACTCAGCAACTCTTTGACTTAGCAAAAAATTCGAACTCTTCAAGCTTCAGCAATTCTTAGCAACAATCTTCACTTAGAGCAAATTCGACTTCCCCAGCTGTGAAAAATAAGTGAGAAACTTCTTCATTTTATAGCTCAAAATCGAATTCTAGAAGGAGCCAATTTTAGCCAGTGCATTTAATTTCCACTACTCCACTTCAAGAATTTGAATTTTCCCTCTCTGGTATTTCTGACACTTGTCTCTCGACGTCAGGAATCTTGCTCTTCTAGAAACTTGACTTTGACTGGCATCTTTTGAATTTATTTTCGAAAAAATTTAATTTAAATTCGTCCTTTTAATCCACCAGCCGGAACTCTGTCACTTGAATTCGAATTTAACTTCTCCTTAGCTCTGGAAAATTCATCACTGAAGAATTCAATCAAAATTATCTAGGCAACTCATTTCGAATTCATCATTCGGAGAAATTCATTTTGAAAAACACATTTTATTCATCTTGCCTTAGAGAATTTTAAATTTTCCCTTAGGAAAATTCACAATTTGAGCACTGATTAAATTCTTTACTGAAAAGCGTTGGCGAAGTGCGGAAGACATAGAAATCCATCTATCATCGCAAATGTTCAGTACCCAGAAGAGAATCCATGGGTACCCAACGAACGGGTTCATTTAATTTTTTAAATTTTGAATCTTAGAAAATATTATTTCATTGAATTAAATCCATCCTTCGCCTGTAATCATCCTGCATCTCCCCAGCTTGAGAAATTTTAGTTCATCCTGCATTATCATCCATCTCCAACTTCATCCCTGAAAAATTTGCCGGTGCTCTGAGAGGAAAATTCATCACTCTGGGCTCTAGGCGTATTTTCTAAGGGAGAAAATATTTTTGCCTTAGAAAATTTTGTATCATCTTGCACTTTGAGAATTTGCCTTAGAAAATTTTGTTCGTTTGCCAGTGGTGGAAATTTTATCAACCTCACTTAGAAAAATTTCATTCATGCCTAGCACATTTTATTTTTCACTCACCACTTGCATCTTACTTCACACTTGAAAGGCAATTTTATTTAAAACTCCAACGCCTTAGAAATATTTCATTTTTCTTCACTCAACATCTTAGGCGCTTAATGTGTGTGAAGGGGAATATTCATCTTGTGCTTAGAAGTCTTCACTTCCAACGCCTAGGCATTACCTCCACAAATCACCTTGCAATATTTTCTAACATGTATCACCTTGGGCGCATATTACTTGAAGAGGGGATTTAAAATCACGCCTTAGCATATTATCTTCACCACCTCACACATATTACCTTGGGCGCATCTTGCACTTGAAGAGGGATAACGCCTAGCATTTATCAAGCTCTCACCACGCCTTGAAGTATCTTTTACCCCACTTACCACCTTACATTCACTTTTTACACCTCAACTTGGGCGCATTTAGACATGCAAGAAGGATGACCCTTCGACTTCTCATTTTTTGTCCTCACTTGACCTTATTTGGGCGCATTTCCATGTAGGTGAGGGATAAGAAATGTTGACCACTTTGACTCATTTCTTTCTTGGGCGCATTTTGGCCTTGCTGGTGGATGAAACTCTTACCACGTCCTTTGTGACCTTTCACCTCCCTCTTTCTTGTCTTCACATGCATGTCTTTGGGCGCATTTTGCCTATGTAGGAGGATGAAAGTCATTGACTTGTTTGACCTTCTCTTAGAATTGGCGCATTTCAGCCCTTGAAGAGGATCGGCGCATTTAGAGGGGTGAGGAGGATATTCACACTTAGAAAACTTTCAACTTTCCTCCTTCAAGGTGGGCGCATTTTGCCATGCCTACAGGATAAACGTGTTGACTTTCCTTTGACCACTTGTACTTTGGGCGCATTTAGCCCCTGATGAAGGATAAACTTCATACTTAGAATTTTTTGTGCTTGGCATTGCCTTGAAGGCGCATTTAGGCTAGGCAGAAGGATGAAAAGGCATTGACTTCCTTTGACTTTCTCTAGCTTGGGCGTATTTTGGCCTGTGTGGTGCACGAGCTTCACCCTTAGGAATTTTCCATGCCTCCTCATCTATCTGGGCACATTTTGCCATGGCAGCAGGACAGAGTTCTAGACTTAGAAAATTTTCCTCGTTCTCGCCAGCCTTCATGCCCTGCTATTTATAGTAAGTCCCTTGAATTTGCATCTCTGAAGCTCGGAATGACTTGAAATTTTGCACACTGCATGCTCATGATCTTGTTGTTCTGTCGACACCGCCATTTTTAGCTGACCTAAGAGGCCCATTTCAAAATGACTCTACTATAAATAGTAAGTGCTCCGCTTGACTTGAAAATTTTACCCGCCAGAGCAGCGCCCTCAAGGATGCTGATTGTGATGGTTTGGCACGTGTTTTCAAAAAATTTTGACTTTGACCTTTTTTCAGGCTCGGGTTGGAAACCCTAACTCCGCTTCCTCGCATATCAAAATGATCTCGCTTGCCTTGTTTCTATGGTATTGCGACGCCTTCATGATTCTGACCGAAGCTACCGTCGACGCGACTAAAAATAGTAAGTTCTCAAATAGGTGGTTATCTCCATTTGCATGTCACATCACTGCGAAGCTCTCGAAAAACCCATAAAGAATATGCAGACATGCAAAGAAAACCCTGACATGCAACCCTAAAAATAGCCTCGAAGGTCAATCTGAAAGTTGTCGCCCGCTTGCATGTTATACCATCAGCGAAGGTCTCTAAAACCCGGTGAATATCCGCATTACGCAAAGAAAAACTCTGCATCTGAACCTTGAAATTTGTCTCGGAAGCTGGACTGCTAAAAATAGAAAGTTGTCTGTTTTCGCTCAAATTTTGCGTACGAGCAGCCTGATGTGCTCTGAATGTCGTGTGACTGTTGGAATCTCAAAAATGCTGACGGATTGCCTGTAATTTCACACTTACTAAAAATAGTAAGTTCCTCGGAATCAGATGAAAACTTGCTGAGAGCCTACTGGAAACATGCTGACAACAATACTAAGCTCAATTTTCAATTTATTCACTTTGTTCGACCTTGGATTGACCGGGAAAGATGAAACCCTAATTCTTTAGACTTGGTCAATTTCATGCTTAAACTCAATGACGGGCACAACCCTCGAAAGGCAGACATCAGAAAAGAGACGGAGCGAGAGAAAGAGAGAAAAACTCCAAGCCAAAAGACCAAAATGGAGCAAAAATTAGGGGTCCCATTTTGGAATGGGGCTATGTGTAGCGGTCACAAATAAAGACCTTAACTCAAGAAGGCAGGTGGCAAGGAAGAAATGATTCAGTCCAAGACTAAAAAAAAGAAAAATCCTTCAAATTCAGGAATGGAGAAATAATGAAAGCCCAGGCGTTGAAATCATCCTCAAGCACTTCAGAGTTAAAGAGCAACAGAGGAAAATCATCATCAAGCAAGAGAGAAAAGTTACAATCTTGAAGTTTCAAATTAAGAACGTGCCTGCCATGCTAGTTCAGGAAGTTGAAGTTGTGTTAGCCAGATTCACCGAATTTGCAATCAAAGAGAAGAACAATGGATGAGAATCTTCTATAGCATAATGGGCATTAATTGCTCATAATGGTGAAAGGGAGAGTGGGCTTTCTGTGCTCATTTATTACACCACTCCTCCACCTTCTGGCAGTTTTTAGGGTGGAATCTTGACCAGAGCTTGTGTGGCCCAATCTGGGCCAACCATCTGATTGTAATTTGAGCTGTCCATTGGACTTGGCTAGCTATAAAAGGGGCATCCCCCTCATTTGTAATTCATTAGATTAGATTGAAGACTAGAGAGAAAGCTTATAGATGGCATAGATTGATAGCTTAGCTTAGATTGAAAAGGAAGGAAAGTTTTCCTATTGAATGCTTTGTAAGATGTTGTGAATACTCCCATAATAAAAAGAATTATCATTGCTTGTGGTTTTATCTTTCGTTGTGGGTAGCTAGCGAGACTTCTTTGTCCTTCCAATTCACGTAGAATCTTAAAGTAGAACTTAGAGTAAAATAGATTTCATTTTATGCAAGTAGATGGTAGTTGTTGGATGTTGGATGTGGTGTTTAATTTGAGCAAGCTTCGCTTATCCATACCACTAGCAAGCTCACTAATGGTGGGTGCGCCTTGTGTGGTCAATTGGAATATTGTGTACTTAACTTCGATCATGATTTGTATGTTTATATGCGTCGTTGTGATGGTATTTTCATGCTAAGTTGTGATTTGAACACCTTGAGCTACTCCTCTGAAGATTGCACCGGTTCTGTGGAAGTTGTTCGAAGCGAGGCAAATCAGAACTTGGTTGAGGCTTGTGAAAATTGATCTCCATGTCCCTCCTTTAGAGTAGATCATAGCACTTCTTATCCCTGCATCCATTTAAATTCAGTACATTTCTGGTTAGTATAGGAAACCCGTGCTTCATTGACAAATCTTTCAAACCTTGAAAACCCCCTTTCTCTTTGATATTTGTTGTCGAACAACTACGCAAGTCCCCTCGTGATACCAACAAATCACAGCGAACCAACTGAGACTATCCACTGCATGAAGGAACCTTGGAGTTAAATGCATGATCTCTCTCGCAATCTTAGCATGCAAGAAACTTTTTTCAATAGAGGATAGAGTGATCGTTGGGAAAATTTATTCTGTGTTGGTCGGTCATAAAACATCCGTCAATAGCACAATCGTCATTGCAGATTTATTCCATCCGTTTGACTAGTTTACATTGAGGATTTGGCATCTTCCATACCAGCCGTACCATTTCTAGTTGGTGCACCATCATTTGGAAGGGGTTTCGAGGGCATTTGAAGTTGATTTTGGCAACCAATTTCATATCAGCACTTCCATAACAATGATCAGACCTGTAGCTGCATATTTCACATTCTATTTCGATCTTCTACCATTGTTATCATGCTCATAACAGCCTTCATACATTGTATTTTCATGCTGGCATATAACAGGTATGTTATTGCCATATTGGGTATTCAAATCTTTCTCTTGTATTGGGTTTAATAGAGCTGTTACAGTCTGATAATTTTCATATCAGACATAACTGTCATTTTAATCAGACCAAATCTTTAATTTAATGGCATGAATGGAAGTGGGTTTATCAATTTATGTTGTGTAATAATTTATATATCAGTTCTATGCATTTCCTTTATGTTATTGGCATTGAAAACACTCAACCAAACATCAAAAACAATTAAACAAAACTCATGTTAATGGGATATAGCTTCGGTCAGATATAAATGATGATTGCTAAATAGCATCATCATCATTTATGTGTAATCGAATTAATCCTTAAACATATTTCTGGAAAATAAGTAAAACAAATTTATAAGCTTGCATAAATTCGAAATATTAAAATGTTGAGTAAATTCTGCATTAAATAAAATCGGAACTCATATCTATTCGCCTTGTATGAGGGCATTTGGATTAAGGTTGTTAAACCGAGTATTACTCGGTTGTCTTTGAGACCCGCGTGCAAAAAGGGACACGTCCCAGGAGCAGACGTGTCTCCACTTGTGGAGACACGTCCTCTCATGAGACACGTCTCTTAGAGGCGGGTCTCCAAAGATATTTAGCATTGTTCCTTCATTGAATTGCAGACATCGAAATCATTAATGTTCTGCAATCAGCACATTCAGCACTAAAAAATTTAAAATCTGTCTTAGAATACATAGTAGAATTCTGACACTTAGAATTTCCTTTAGTTTTAGGCTCCTTGTCTGATTGAGATTTGATTATATTTTCAACTCAGAAAATCAGAACAGCAGTCAGAAAATCAGAATTCATGAGTTTGCACAACAACTGTTTGACGAAATGTCAACACTCTGAAAAATGAGTTTTTGGGGTTAGATTTAGTATGGATATCTTAGAAGGGTTGGCACATTACACTAATGTAGACAATAATAGAGTTTTAAGTCAACACATTCAATTGTGGGACTGGGCACAGGGACAGCTGCTGAAACATGAAGAAGGGAGTGTTTGGCAGTTGGAAAGCAACATAAAAGCACCCACCTAGAAAATAACATGTGGGTGGCACTACGTTTTTCCCTAGCAAGTGTTGCATCGAAATCTTTGTCCTTTGTTATGCCTTCCCAACTCACTGAATATTTATCTTCTTGCAACTGTGTACATGACAATCTCATTATTGTTTCTATTTCCCTATTGGTTCCATTAGGGGAGTGTTTGACAAGGAGAAAATTAACAAAATGAAGGAGGGGGTTCTGTAATTCACGAGGTGCTATCAAGGATTCTCAAGTAGTTGCGGATGCTTCTTCGAGTGAACATATTAGAGGTTCGTTGCAGGTTTTCAGTGCTCTTTTATTTATATTGTCTTAAATGAAGAACACAAAAATTGCTTTATCAATCAGTTCTTTTGCTTGTAGGGAGAGTATAAATATTTTTCTATGTAGAGTATTTAAAGTTGCAAGAAAATTGTAATCCTAGGTGCCTTGGCAGTCACTACTTGGAATGTGGGGCCAATACCCCAGCTGTTTATTTCTGCTTGTGAGAATGGCTTAATCTTTACAGTAGTGAAAGCGGAGAAAGTTCCTGACATAAGGGAACTCTGTAATGCAGGTTATAGTGGAGATGTTTGGTTTCTCCAACCAGCTCCCAAAGATCATCCATGGAGATGTTATAATGATTATTTTTGACTAATTAAATGTAACTCTGTGTTATCAGATAAGGTATTCAATAGGAGTGAAGGTTATGCTGGACAGATACTAATTGTCAAGGAAAGCTAGCCAACCAATATCTATAAGGATATCTTGCTTAGTGAGAATTAGCTATAGTTTCTCACATTTGAGACTGGTTTATTCTGAAACACGACCAAGAACCAGTACAAAACATTGATCAGCAATTCAGTTTCAGCTTTAAAAAACAAATATCTCAAGTTTTTGCAGTCATATACATTGTGAAGACTAATAGTTTCTGAGTAGTGCAATTGGAAATAATTTTATGTTGGTGTGAAGCCTAGTTTTTAATCCGATTGTCTAATTTACAATAATCTAAAATAAGAATTAATCAGACCCTGCTTTTGCCTGGTAGCAATTAATGGATTTGAGTTATGCACCGTACTTCTTTTGTGTTGCCATTTATTTAATATGATGAGGACTGTGGCATTCTTATTGTAAGTTATTTGTGTTTATATGCTAATTGAGGAATACATTTCTTTGGCTTCAATTACTGAATTGTGAGGGTTACATCTGTTCGTATGATTAATATAAGGTTGTATCTGTTTGTATAATTGAATATGTCTGAGAGTTGTATCTGTCAAGTTCTTAGCGTCAGGTTTCAGGTTTTGGTAATGTTCAGCTGTATTATGCCTTATGTATATCTTTTCAGACACATTGCAGATACTCCATGATGTCCTCAGGATGCCCCTGCATCACATTTAGGTTGGCAATCAAGTTTGGAGGCTGTCCTGGCAGGTAAGATATGTAATTAATAACCACTTCATTTCTTGAAATAATATTTAAAGTGATGGTTTTAGTAGGGTTTTATATCTACCCAGTACACATTTTGATTAAACAGAGTTGTTTGTACATAGTTTTGACTTTAGAGGCTCCGACTGCTGAGGCACTTGCTTTAGATAGACCGCACCTCTTTGATGCATTATGTCAAACAATTCTTGCGCCTTGTCTGAGCTTCCACATTTTGCGTACACATCTACCACGGAAGTTGTAACTACAACATCTGACAAAATTTCTCTATCCATTATGGTTTGATGGATGTCCATGCCCTTTTCCAATGCTCCCATTTTGACACAGGCATGGAGGATGCTGGGAAAAAGTTGTGGAATCTGGCTTTACAGCTGCTAGTTGTATTTGCTTCCACATTTTGTATACGTCTACCAGGGCAGGTTTAACTATAACGTCTGACAAAAATTCCCCCTTTATCCTTTGATAGATGTCCATAACCTGTTCCAAAGCTCCCATCTTGGCACAGGCAGGTAATAAGCTGCTAAGGGTTGTGGAATTTGACTTTACGGCTGCCAGTTGCATCACAGCAGTCCGTGAGACCACATTCCTCTTAAGCAGTCACAAGTGATTCACCAACTCGCAGGTTAAAATGATTGTTCTTTGTCACTAACACCTCAGGTGCCTTTTGAAACAATTATCACACGTCTGAGGTGAGCCAAAGTTCTATTTCCAGCACCTGTGTGCTGCTCTGCCAACTTGCTCGAAAGCGTACTTGCAATATTCGGCAGGAATTAGGTAGCCATTCAGCTCTTGTTTTATTTGTTGTCACCATGAAATATCTGACTAAATTCAATAGGCCAATCACCCATTAAATTTAATTTGGTATACATCAATATCAATACCATAGCAAAGAATTTGCAGGACATTAATTGTAATTCTAAATTTCTAATTGCAAACCATTTGCTGCAATCATGTGTTCCTACAACTATTGCATTCACAAGAACTGACGTTTGCAATGTTGTTGATGTAGTATATGTTATAAGCACTACTGGTATATGATCATGGACTATTTCATATGTGGTGAGCCTTGATCCCTAAAAGAAATCTTGATTGAAATCATAGACAATAACAATTGTTTAAGCATGAAATTTCAATTAGATGCAGAGAGCTGGCTCAGAATTAAGAAATTTTCTGTGTTTTAGGGATACAATGAGAAAGTTTCATGAGAAGAACATTCAAAAAATCTCTCTAGTGCATTCTAAAACCAAAAATAGTAGCAATCGCTAATAGTTCCTGAAATAAAATATGGTGAAAGTTTAATTTGACTCACAGAGCTTAATTACAATAGAAAACCTTCCAACTAGTTGAGGTTCTGTGAATGCAAACATAAATAAGATATTGTTAAATAAAATAATTCTACTCTATTTAAGTGTAAATAAGATTTTATTAAATAAAATAACAATGTAAATAGAAGGCTTAAACTATAAAGATTTTGTTAGAGATGTGTGCGCCTTTTTGAACTCCTTATATGCTGATTGGATTGTTGTGTACAAAATGTTTTATCAGTTCAAAATATTTATTTAATGTTTAATATAAGTTAAATATATATACAGTTCTATAGGTTTTGTGTGTTTTTTATTATATAGAATATAAATATGTAGTTTTTTAGTTATGTAGTTTATAGTTAAATTTTAAATATAATTTATTAAAATTTTCAATTTTAATTTAATTTTGTATTGGTTTAGTTTAAAGATTTATTTATATTCAAATTTAGTTTTATCTAAATTTAGTTTAAAAAAATTGGATCTTATAAATTATTTTGTTGGTTAAATGTTCAAGCATAAAGTTTAATGTGCAATCTAAATGTATTCTTCATTTTGACTATTACAAACTATGACTTGAAATGTATATTATTATATTTTTTTGCCTATGATTTTTTCAATCATAAATTCATTTGATTTTGTTTATTATTTTTGGGTTAATATTTTGTATTAATATGTTTTTCTTCTTTATTATTATGATTTGATTCTATAAATTTTGTGATGCTTATCGATGGCATTGAAGACAAAGAAGAAGCTTGTCATAAAAAATAAAGCTCGCGGATGAAATATCTTTTGCTACAAAAAAACAAGGCCACCAAGGCTAAAAAGAAGGTCCAAAGAAATTGGATATAAGAAGGATAATAAGAAACATAAGAGCAACTATACCTACAAGATCTACTTGTTAAAAAGTATGAAGCAAGTGCAACTTGATATCAGTATTTCCAAGAAGGCCATGTGGGTTATGGATAGATTTATTAACAAATCTTTGATAAAGTTGTTAGAGAGGCAACCAACTTTGTTTGCCACAATAAGAAGCACACCATTAATATGTGTGAGATTTAGACAATCATGAGGGTCATGCTTCCTTGCAAACTTGTAAAGAATGTAGCTTTCGAGAGTGCAAAGGTTGTTATCAAGTTCATTGGTATTTGATCTTCTTCTCTCTATTTTGATTTATGGTTTATCAAATGTTGTACTATTAGGACATTTAGTTTTTTAGGGTATAACAACCCTTCAATTTTGTACGAGGGAAGTTTTTAGCAATTATTTTATTTTTTGACAATTTGAAGAAGCAAATAAAAAGGGTAAAAAATTATACTAAAGGCAAGATTCATGGTGCTTATTAGTATTTTTATGTAACACCAAATCATACATGTAATTTATGAACTTCACTTTTGGGTTTTTGAATTTTGATGTTCAAATGTTGCATTGGGAAATGCCAAAGCATTGGACTATTGTGTAATATATATTATCCTTTGGGCTATTTTTTAAGAGGCATTTTGGCAAACAATTTGCATGTAGACTGCTATAGAGTAGCCTTTGAATTGTTGCATAGGTTAATATCTTAATTCTCAACTAGGAGTAATTCATTGCAAGGTTGCCATAAATGATAGAAAATTTACATTATTATGAGTTAAAAATGTCTTTAAGTAGAGTCTTCATGTATGACCAAATAGGTCAATGGTAACTTGTAAGTATTGGTAGAGTCAAACAAATAAGTAAACCAATCATATAAAATTAAAAAATATGTATTCATAAAAAGGGAGAACATTAAGTATATATATGTTTAATATATGCAAATTGATTTAGAGTAGCCCTTGAATCATTGTATATATATCTTAATTTCAACCACGAGTAGCCCATTGGGAAACTATCGAAAATAAAAAAAATCATATACTAGTACTAAGTCAAGGAAATATATTTAAGTACTAACTCCTCATGTATATTATCGAGTAGGTTAATGGTAACTTGTAAGTAGTTGTAGATTTAAACAAATTAAAAAAAACAATCATGCAAAAGAAAAATAGATTTTTTTTTTCTTTTGTAAAAAATAACATAAAAATAATGGTTGGCTCATATAGGTCATTAGAAAGTTTCAATCATACTACCAAATTAAAGAATAATGTTATATTCTAAGTTGTTGAATGAAAATTATAACTCTTTGGCATACCCAAATAATGAGATGAACATTTTTCAACAAGTGTCAAATTTGTATTGAAAAGAGGTATAAATCTAGTCTCCATAACATTTACCGACATCCTTCAAGCCTATGAAAAATTGGGAGCTTTAGAATAGGGGTTGGACATCCATCAATTCATAATGGAGAGGTTTATTTTATATTGTAGTTGTAACTGTCTTGGTGCATATGTATGTAAAATGTGGAAGCATGTACACAAGGTATGTGTGCTATTTGACAAAATATCTCAAAACATGGTTTTATGGACTACACTAGTTGTAGGATATGCATATAATTAGTTTATTGATATGCATTTGAAAATTTTAAGAAAATATAGCTAGGAGGTGTAGAGATGTATTCCACAATTTTTACTAGCATCCTCCTCACATGTCCCAAAGTCAAAGCTATAGAACAAGGGATAGATTTCCTACTCAAAAGAAAATTTTATTATATGTATATTGATGTGTTTGATGAACCAGATAATGAGGCTTAACATCAAACTTCAACTTTTGTAGCCAAGTTTGGTCTCATGCATGAGGGAGAAAAGGCTAGTCCCCTAACAAAATTATTTACCATGAAAAACGAGTAGGTCTAAAAGGTTTAGAGAAATCATGAATTCAATTCCAAGCTTCTGGTGTTGAAGTTGAGTCATTTTAAGCTAAACAACCAAATCAAAAGGTTATACTTCCAAATCAATGGTGACTTAGTGGAGCTTTGAGGTGGTGGCCTTATATGACCGATGGTGAAACTAGGCCAACTAACACCCATAGGTGTGAAGAAACATGGAAGTATAGTTGATGGAATCATCCCACCAAGCTATCCATCCACCTTAATGAATGGGACATGACTCTAGATTCCAATCACATTGAATGTGATTAGATATGGCCTTTTAATTAACCATTGATGTGTTTAGAAAGAATTGAGTCTTCATGGCCTTGGGCTTAGCAAATTTCCACTCAATATGAAATTGTATTGGAAAGTGGTCTGAAAGGAAAATGTCTAACAAAGGCTCCATCAATAGTGAATAATAGCTAGAAAAAGGAGAAAAGATATTGTGTTAACATCATAGCATGATTGAGATGCTTGAGTACTTTGTTAGGCTTTGCTCTAAGATTACTCTAATTATGTACCATGTTGTATGATCTTGGTGGTGGCCAAGATTGGGATCAAAAGGTCCCAATTTATTATGTATGAAGAACTAAGCCTCTATTTTTCCAGTTGTCTAAAACTACATAGGCAAGGATCCACATTTATCGTAGCTCATTTCAATCATATTAAAATATCCGCAAATAATCCAAGTAGTGGCAGACATTTAATTGAAAATCCACCTCAAGAGGGTAGATCTCTCGACAACATCATTTGAAGCATATACATTAATACATCTAAATGAATGATTATTAATGTTGAAAAGGAGCCACAACGTTCCTAGTTGTTGGAGTCATGTTCTTAGTCAATTGTGTTTATGTCATAGAGGAGAGAGAAAGGTGAAAACACCACCCTAACCAACTTCATGGCTACTACACAAGAAATAACTAGAAGGACAAAATGACACACAAAGTTGTAGAAAACAAAAAAACAAGAAACTTAACCTCTTGTAATCAAAGGTTATCTAGATTTAGAAACTATAATAGAGTTTCTTGAATGAAATGCTTCTAAGGGAGGTCCATCAAACTTCAAACATTCTAGGAGATGCAATTCATAAATGATTGTTGGCAGTCATCTCTTCGTTATCTAGTTCATCTAGAGTAGAATAATTATTTGAAAAAAGAGCATCACTCTATTTAAAACTCCCTATGTAGAAGTTAAGATGGAAAGGTCTCTATATTTTGAGCACATATTTTCCCTCTTCCAAATGCCCTAACAAGCTATGAGACCTTTGCTAGCCAACTAGAGGAGGGGAAGCATGTTGGGAAATGTTAGATGGGGGCTACAATAACAATGACACCACTAGTGGGGGGTTCTCACATATTTCACTTCAAAAGACTCGTTAGGAGGAGATTCAATAGATTTTTTAGACTCTTGAAGCTTTGAAACAAATTTTGGCTCTTGGCTAGTAGAGCTTGAAGAAGGATTGGGGGGAGGAGCATTACTATTAGAGTATTTGGCCTTGTAGTCAACAATTGTATACCACCCTTCCTCTTGTTTGCAAGAGGTTGCAAACCAACGATTGGTTGAGTGGAGGGTTTTGGATAGAGAGAAACCAAAGGGTAGTCTTGAATCTTATGTTAAGAAGATTGACAATGATAGCAAGTATTCAACAAATTTAGGTATGATTTGTCTAATCTAGATATCTACAACCTCCTTTAAATATTTGGAGAGGTCTAACTTAACACAAATCAGTGTTGAGAATGAGGGAAACAAAGCTGGTCAAGTTCAACACAAACCACAATGCCTAAGGAAGAGGCTATTTGGCTTAGAAAAATGTAGCATGACAAGGATAACCTAAGGAACCCAACCTAAATAGTGTTTTCATTGAAGATAACAAAGTCTTAAGTCTAGGGTTTAAAAACCAACAAAGAGGAACAAACATTCAAGGGTCGTGACTAAGAGTGGCCTTAGCATGGTTGGCTTCAACAAAATGAAAACAAAATCCCTTGAATAAAGGTTTGGACAAGATCGAGGTGAATCCCATGTGGGACCCAAACCCTTTTGATCCAATCCTTGCACATGTTTTCAAGGGGGCATTTTCACAAAATTGTTAGTGTAGGTATTTTATTTTCATGGGATATTTCTTTTTCCCATACATATTATTAAGCTTGCTTAGGTTAATTAGACTTGGTTAATGTGAGACCATGTGACATGATCCATCAGCTACATATGTCACTCTCTTCCACATATGGGTAGTTGAGTCTCACACCCTCTTTTGGATTTACATGCCACCTCTCATAACCACTGGTTTGCCTTTGTTTGAGTAGGTGTTGCCACATGTTTTGGCATTTACCAAGTAGGTAAAACCTCCCACTTATTATGGGTAGTTGGATTTAATGCACCTCTTTGATTTATTTGCCCATTCTTTTGCTATAAAGACAACACTTTACTCTCACCTCAACTAGTTTGATGAGTAAAGTGACTATTCTCAAAATTCTCTTGCAGTTGTCTCTTGCTTTCTATCTTTCAAGATTATCTCTCCATTTTGCTATTTTGATCTTCAATCATTTGTCATTAGATTGTATTTAATCTATGATCAACATCATATCTTGTCTTGATTTTCACTTCTCATAGAATCTAACAAAAACATCCTGTCAGGTAAAATTTGCTAATCAATTGCATGCACTATCAAATTCAAGAATGTAAAGAACAACATTTGAGGGTACTTCAATAGATTTACTTCGAGAAACACCTATGTGACAAACTTTTGAGGTTGCTTGAGTTAGGGTGCCATTGATAACTATCATTGATCCTTCAACTATAAGAGCAATAACTATAGAATCATGGAAAGATGAGGCCATTTAAAAGAGACAAGATCACCCACAATTATAACATCTTAAAGAATACTACGATAAATGTGAAAAAAAAACTAAAAATTCTAGATTTAGGAAACAATATGATATAGATCTAACCAAACCAAAAAACTCTAGCAACTGCAACTCAATCTCCCTCCACATAATCACCTAACTCTTTGTTCCAAATAAACTTTGAAAGCACACTCCAAAAGGGTAGACAATAAAGAATCCTATGTTGGAATAGGAATTTTAAACTTTTTAATTTTAATTAGTGAAGTGAAATATTCCAGAATACCAATTTTCGACCACCAACAACACGTTATTCTCAAATCGCCTCCTCCACTTGGAAATTTGAAGAAAATTATTGTACGGAAGAGTATATATGCACTCCAAACTCTCTGGAATGAATCTGCACCTTCCACCTATAAAATTTGAGTTGAAAACCACTGAAGATTTCGTGGGAAAGCAGAGAAATTGTTGAATTAAAAAGGTGACATGGGAATCATATCTTACTTTCATCACACGAACTTCGCTTTAACTTCTCATTTCTCTTTCAATTTCTTCGCTTCCTCAATAAGAATAACTTTTCTTTTTTGGCATTTCTCTTTTCATTTAAAAAATAAGTGAGTACATAATCAATACTTTATTCGAGCACTAAGGTGAAGCATTAAAGTCTAGTCAAATACTTTATTTTTAACATTTAGCATCATTTTTTAAATCTATAATTTAAAATTGAACGACGGTTAAATATAAAATAGACCCTATAATTCCTCGACTGTAGCATAAATTGTGATATTCGAACAGCTTAGTGAACTTGAAGAATAGGGTGTCCCATAGGACCTCTCACAAACATTACTGATACGGCGTTGGAGGCCATTAAAATGGAAAACAGCTGCTGCCCAAGCTCCAACACAGATAAGACCATGGACTCCTCCCCTGAGAAGCATGCATCAATGGATCCCATGGATTTGACCTTCACCCAGCTTGATATTAAGTCTCCTTTCAATGATCCAACATGCACTACTGTTACAGTGAAAAACGCCTTGAAGGGAAAGTACCTGTACGAAGATGAAGATAAAGATGAAGATGAGCTTAAGGTTAGCTTCACCCGGCTTGATACAATGTCTACTTTCAGTGATACTACGTCATGCCCCATTCCAACAGAAATTGCGCCTTTTATAGGGTGTCCCATAGGACATCTAACAAACATTACTGATACGGCGTTGGAGGCCATTAAAGGGAAAAACTGCTGCTGCCCAAGTTCCAACACAGATGGGACCATGGACTCCTCCATCGAGAAGCATGCATCAATGGATCCCAAGGACTTGACCTTCACCCAGCTTGATATTAAGTCTCCTTTCAATGATCCAACGTGCACTACTGTTACAGAAAAAAACGCCTTGAAGGGCAAGTACCTGTACGAAGATGAAGATAAAGATGAAGATGAGCTTGAGGTTAGCTTCACCCAGCTTGATACAATGTCTACTTTCAGTGATCCCACCTACCCCATTCCTACAGAAACTGCGCCTTTAATAGAACAGGACCAACTGGAACCTGATGCGTTCCGTGAACCTACTGTAGACACAGTCTGCCGCCAGCTGTGTCTGCCCAGAACGGGATCGGCCAAAGTTCCTTCCGTTTCCGGCGTATATGTCAGCAATACATACCAAATGGCCGATATTGTATTCTTTAGGCTCAAGAAAAGAGGTGAGGCGTCGAGGGATCAAACCCCTCTGCCAACCCTTTCTTGGCAAAAGGAGAGTTCCCTGCGCCTTCTGAGAGTTTTGGGACCTGTTTGTGCTGCTCTAGTTGCTGCTTATTGGGGGTGGAGTTGTTTATGCGCCAGTGATAAACAACGATGACAATTAGTGTTTAGGATTCAATTTCCCTGCAACTTATTTAATGTTTTTGGCGCATGCTTGAGCGCTAAGAGTGTTCTGTTTCAAGAGTCTGGTGGAGATCAATCTCAGAAATCAGTCTCAACCTGGATTGAACTCCTGTGGATTCTGTGATTGTGTATTTTGTGAGACTCTGTATGAAGAGGTCTACTATTATGTAAATCCAACAACTCTGATTGACTGTACTCACCTGAAGTGAGGAGATTTATAGAAAATAATGAACTTATGTATTTTCATATGGCACTTAATTTACTTCAGCTTCATTCTTATAAATTAATTGTTGCTTTGTTCAATATAATTTTTTTTATACAATCTGATATAGAGTAGCTTTTGAATAGTTGTATATGTTAATATCTTCATTTCAATCAGAAGTAGTCCATTAGGAAACTACCAAAAACAAAGAATTTATATATTAATACTAAGTCAAAAAAATATATTAAAGTACTAAGTCTTCGTGTATATGATGAAATAGGTTAATGATAACTTGTAAGTATTTGTAGAATGAAAAAAAGTAAAAATCAATCATATAAAAGAAAAAATAGAAAAATATTTTTGTTAAAAAGGAGAATATTAAAATAATGCTTAGTTCATATAGGTCATTAGCAAGTTTAATAGAAGAATAATATTATATTCTAAGTTGTTGAATGAACAGTATAATGTTTTGGCATATCTAAATAAAGAGAAGAATATTTATTTATAAGTGTCAAAGAGAAATCATTTGGTTCTTCTAGAATAATTTTGTTTTTTTTTAATTTAGAATAATGGGATTGAGAGGTATAAAGCTAGTCTCCATAACATTTTTTGACATCCTTCAAGCCTATGCAAAAATGGGAGCTTTTAGAATAGGGTTTGGACATCCATCAATTCATAATGGAAATGAGTGTTCTGTTGACATAATAGTTGTAATTGTCTTCATACATATGTATGTAAAATGTAGAAGCATACACAAGGCATGTGGGCTATTAAGCAAAATATGTCAAAAGAACACCATTTTGTGGATTACAATGGTTAGAGGATATGAAGATAATCAATTTGTTGATATCCATTTGAAATTTTTAAGAAAATATATTTGGGAGGTATAAAGTTGTATTCCACAACCTTTACTAGCATCCTCCTTGCATGTCCCAAAATCAGAGCTCTAGAACAAGGGATAGACTTCCTACTCAATTTTTTTTTTATTATATTATTGTAGGCTTGGCATCAACCTTCATATTTTGTAGCCAAGTTTGCTTCCATGTATGAGGGAGACAAGGGTAGGAACAAAATTATGTAATGAAAAGGAAGTAAGCCTAAAAGGCCTAGAGAAATCATGAATCCAATTCCAAGCTTCTTGATTTCTATTATAAAACTAGAAAAAGATGCTTGAGAGTCTCCAATTGTCTGCAAAATGGACAATGAAGATTAGGAACTCCCAAATGAATTAAATGAGAACCAAGAAAAATACCTTGATAAATGAATATACATTAGGAGCATTGCCATTAGACATTACAAAAATAGTCTCCCACAAATCTTCTTTGGTGAGAAGATGATCACAAAGAATATGTTGGGAATTGGAAACCAAATAGGGAACCACATTTATGCACTATTGCAAGGCAACAACCCTAGCCAAAGTGGGTGTGTGCAAGAAGTTGAGCCCACTTTTTGGCCAAAAAGTGGAAGTGTTTTCCTTGAATTTTAGAATTTATCACATTTGACCTTAGAATTTGAAACACTTAGAGATGGAATCTTGGAAAAAGGCACTAATCATAAAATGTAGTACTTGAAGTCTAGTTTCCAAATATGTAATTTATTTTAATACTTAGATGATATAAATTGATTTTCAATAGGCATTTCTAAAAACCACTGTTTAAAATTCACATTTTTTTTACCATACCATGCATGTGTACGTCATCCATATTTTGACCTATATAATCATATTCTTCTAAATCCTTTGGGGAAAAGATTTGTAACACATTGAAGAACACTCATGATATTGTTTTGTAATTTTTTTGATTTTTTTTTGTTAATTTTTTATTGGCCATATTTGTTGTTTTGAAAAATCAGTGTACATCACACATAAGATTATCTAAATTTATCATTTTTGACTTTTTTTTTTCAAATTGAAAAGAATTGTTTGAGTACACTTTAAGTACAATTTGTTTTGTCAAAAAAAAAATATTTTAATAAAAGTTATTAAAATACTAAAAAACCCTGATATTTCAAGTTTATGGACCAGTTTCATCAAAAAGTAATTGAAAAATAGAAAAAATAATCCAATATTTGGATTCTACATTGTCTCATCTATAATGGGTTTTAATTCTGTCAAAAAAATTCTACAAAAAAGATCTTTAGACATATGTCCAAAGTCACTATTTCTTGTGACTTAATAACATGACAACTAAATTGTAGTTCAATCAAGTCTAAAAGCTTGGGTTGGTCTCCAAGCGCTTTCCCAGAGCTGCAAAAGCTTGGTGAAAATTCAAATTTAAAAAAAAGCGGGATGTGTTTGTAGAAATGAGATCTCATTCTAAAACGGGATCTTGTTTCACAAAATAATAATTTTTTTATGCTTTTATGAAACGAAGCATAATTTTTTATTTTATGAAACGGGATCCCATTTGCTAAATAACGGGATCCTATTTTTTTTGCCCAATTTCAAGTTTTTTTTTATAAGTCTAAAACTTCCACCTTAAGTGGACTCAACTTTGTGCTTTCACCCAAGTGTACTCTTGAGCAACAAAAAAAATCTCATAGTATCATATAATGTCAAGAAACTCGTCAAGGAGTCGTTATCCTTCCTTGATTTGATTAATGGTTTGGGATGTGTAGTGAACCCCAAAGGCATGCATGAACTATTTTAAGAGCTTGTCTCCAATCTTAATCTAGTATAGCAAAGATTTGATTTGAGCTCCATATGCAATGTGAGCATCTACAACTTGCTTCTAGTGGTGAATTTGAGTCACTTTAAGTTAAGAAACCAAATCAAAAGGCTACACTTCCAAATTGATGACACCTTAGTGGAGCTTTGAGGTGGTGGCCTTATATGATCAATGGTGAAAATAGGCCAATTGATACCCATAGGTGTGAAGAAACATGGAAGTATGGTTGGTGGAATCATTCCACTAGGCTATCCATCCACCCTTGTGCATGGGATGCGACTCTAGATTCCAATCACATTGAATGTGATTAGATGTGGCCTTCTAATTGAGCAACAATGTATTTAGAAAGAATTAAATCTTCATGGCCTTGGGCTTAGCAATTTTCCACTCAATATGAAATCATATTGGAAAGTGGTCTAAAAGGACAACATCTAACAAAGGCTCCATTAGTAGTGAATAATAACTAAAAAAGTGGAAAAGAGATTGTGTTGACATCATAACACGATCAAGATGCTTGAGTAATTTGTTAGGCCTTGCTCTAAGATTACTCCAAGTGTACCATGTTGTATGATATTGGTGGCGTCCAAGATTGGGATCAAAGGTCCCAATTTATTGTGTATGAAAAACCAAACCTCTCTTTCACCAATTGTCCACCACATTGACAAAGTCTCATAATTATCATAGGCTATTTTGATCATATTAAAATCTCCACATATAATCCAAGTGGTGGTAGGCATTGAATTGGTAATCCACATCCAAAGGTTAGATCTCTCAACAACACCATTTGAAGCATAAACATTGATAACTCTAAATGAATAACTATTAATGTTGTAAAGAACCTACAATTTTTAGTTGGCGAAGTCACATCACTAGACATCTAAGTGCTTATGCCACATAAGAGAGATACGGGTGATAACACAACCCCAACTTGCTTCATAGTTACTATACAAAAAATAACTAGAAGGCCAAAATGACACGACACTTATTGTAGAAAACAAAAAATTAAAAATCTTAACCTCTTGTAATTAGAGAATATCTAGACCTAGAAACTATAAGTGAGTTTCTTGAATCAAATACTTCTATGGGAGGCTCATCAAACTTCAAACATTATAGGAGATATAATTCATGAATTATTGTTGAGAGTCATTTCTTTGTTATCTAGCTCATCTAGAGTAGAATAATTATTCTACAATAGAGCATCACTTGATTCAAAACTTCCTATGCAGAAGTTAAACTATTGGATATGTCTCCATTTTTCTAGTACATATTCTCCCTCTTCCAAATGCCTTGGTGGGATATAGGACTTAGAGCTAGAGGGGGGAAACGTGTTGGGAAATGTTAGTTGGGGGCTAAGATAACAATGATGCCACTAGTGGGGTTCCCACACATTTCACTTCAAAATAATCCTTAGGAGGAGATTGGATAGATTTTCTAGACTCTAGAAGCTTTGGAATAATTCTTGGATCTTGATTGCTAGAGCTTGAAGAAGGATTGGGGGATGAGTATTACTATTTGAGTATATGGCCTTGTGATTAACAACCATACACCACTCTTCCTCTTATTTGCAAGAGGCTGCAAACTAGTAGTTGGTTGAGTGGAGGGTTTTTGGATAGGGAGAGCAAAGGGTAGTCTTGAATCTTATGTTTAAAAGATTAACAATGATAGAAATAATTCGAAAAATTTAGGTAGAGGACATGTTGAGCATATCTAATTTGTTTGATCTAGATATCTACTATCTTCTTAAATCTTTGGAGAGGTCCAACTCAACATGTAAATTGGTGTTGTGAATGAGCTGAACAAAACCATTCAAGTTCAACATAAACCATAATGCCTAAGGAAGATATTATTTGTTTAGAAAATTCCAACATGGGAAGGGTAACCCAAGGAACTCAACCCAAACATGAACCTAAAGATTCTTTTCATTGAAGATGACAAAGTCTCTGATCTAGGTTTGAAAACCAACAAAGGGGAACAAACAAGCAAGGGCCATGACTAGGAATGGCCTTAGCATTGTTGGCTTCAACAAAATGAAAAAACAAAAACAAAAAAAAACCTTTAATAATTTTTTGGACAAGATCAAGGCGAATCCCATGAGGGATCCAAACCCTTTTGACCCAATCCTTGCCCATGATTTCAAAGGGGCATTTCTACAAAATACCCTATCAAGGTAAAATTTTCTAGTCATTTTCATGCACTATCAAATGCAAGAATGTAAAGAACAACATTTGAGGGTGTTTCAATGGACTTACCTTGAGAAGCACCTTGGGGACAAAATTTTGAGGTTGTTTGAGCAAGTGTGTCATTAATAACTATCATTGATCCTTCAACTCTAGTGGTAGCAATTATAAAGTTATGAAAAAATGAGACCATTTAAAGAAGGCAAGATCACCCACAATCATGACAGCACAAAGAATGTTGCAATAAATATGAAAAAAAAACTAAAGATTCTAGATTTAGAAAACAATTAGACCCAGCAACGTCAAGAAACCCTACTAGGACAACTCCAACCCAACCTCTTTTCCCTTAATCAGATTTGACTCTTTGTTGTAAAGAAACTTTGAAAGCATACTCTATAAAGGTCAACGAGGAAGAAAGATGTTTGAATATATTTTTTGAACTTTTTAATTTTAATCAGCGAAGTGAAATATTCTATAAGATCATTTTTCGACAAATAACTCCACATTATTCTCAAATCGTCCCCTCCACTTGACAATTGCCTAAAGTTGCACAAACATTTGAAGATCGTTATATTACGAAACAGTGTACATGCACTTCAAACTCTCTGGAATGAATCTGCACCTTCCACGTTTAAAAGTCTGAGCCAACAGTTGAGAGAGTTCATCGAAAATGTTGGAAACCAGTGAAGCTTTCTCGGGAAAGCAAAGAAATTTACGAATAAAAAAGGTGAAATGGGAATCATATCTTACTTTCATCACACAACTTTGCTTTAACTTTTCATTTTTCTTTCTTCAATTTCTCCAACTCCTCAATAAGAATAACTTTTCTTATTTGGCATTCCACTTTCCAGTTTTATATAAATGAGTACATAATCAAAATTTTATTCGAGTACTCAGCTGAAGCATTAAAGTCAAATCAATACTTTATTTTCAACATCTCACATCAAACAGCTTAGTGGAGTTAAGGAGGTGGTGTCCCATAGGACCTCTCACAAACATTACTGATACGGCGTTGGAGGCCATTAAAGGGAAAAACTGCTGCTGCCCAGGTTCCAACACAGATAAGACCATGGAATCCTCCACTGAGAAGCATGCATCAATGAATCCCAAGGATTTGAGATTCACCCAGTTTGATATTAAGCCTACTGTCAGTGATCCCACAAAGCCCACTCCTACAGAAACTGCGTCTTCAATAGAACAGGGCCAGCTGGATCCAGCTGAGTTCAGTGATCTTACTGCACACAGAGACATCCGCCAGCTGTGTCTGCCCAGAATAGCCAAAGTTCCTTCCGTTCCCGTAGTGTTCGTCAGCAACACATACCAAACAGCCGATGTTACATTCTTCAGGCCCAAGAGCAGAGGTGAGACGTCAGGGGATCTAACCCCACTGGTACCCATTTCTTGGAAAAAGGTGACTTCCCTGCGCCTGCTGAGAGTTTTGGGATCTGTTTGTGCTGCTCTAGTCGCTGCTTATTGGGGGTGGAGATTGTTTATGTGCCAGTAAGCAACGATGATAATTAGTGTTTAGGATTTAATTTCCCTGCAACTTATTTAATGTTTGTGGCGCATGCTTGGGCGCTAAGAGTGTTCTGTTTCAAGAGTCCGGTGGAGATCAATCTCAGAATTCAGTCTCAACCTGGATTGAACTGTTGTGGGTTGTGAGACAGTATAGTGTATTTTGTGAGACTGTGTATGAAGAGATCTAAATATCTATTATTGATGTAAATCGAACGACTCTGTTTGACTGTACTCACCTGACATCAGGTTTCCATTGATGATTATTTTTCTGTTGAAAACTACCCGTGATTCAATAAAATGAAGCTCAATACTGAATCTGGAAATTGACAGTATTTGGATGTATGGTTAACTAAAAGAATTAGGCTGTCTAATGATACAATCTTTATTCTATAATTTAAACTGTATTTAGAGAAATACAATTAGATTTTAATGGGGACAATAAAAGCAGGGGGATTTTATCATCAAATATAAATTCACTTTCAGTAGTGTTGCCAATGATATTGGTTATGATGCCATGTATAATTCGGTATTACTTTTAGTGGGAGTTTTATGCAGTTACATAAAGTGGTATATCTTTGTTTCAAGATTTTAGTTCTAATCTGTTGTTATTACAGTGTGTAATAGGGAATGGATAATTTTTTATTAGAAGATGGATGATCTTTTCAATGGTTGTTGGTGTTATAAGGAGCTTTTGGATTGCACACTTAGCCTGTAGTAAGAGTTTAATGGCATCTTAGGTTCTATTGACAAAGGATGTGTAGTATTTGTATATTCTTGGTTTGGAGAATGTGGTTGTATTTTAACTTTTGGGAGCTTATGGTGTTGAGTTTTTTGATTGTGTTAGGGGCATGGAGAATCTTCAATTAGGAGATGGTTATCACGATTCTTAGAGAGCTTGGTTACACAGTTCAATGGGAACTTTGACAGTGATATTGATTCATCATTTGATGATGGGTAGTCATTTTTTATGTGATCTCTTAGGAAGGGATCTTAGATCATGATGTCATGATATGTTCTTGATTCTATAATTGGAATTTTGACAATGGTATTGTTTGGTTCTCCTTGATTTTGAGTATTAATCATTTTCTTGGAGCTTCATGATTTTATAGGATTGTATTTGAAGTTGGCATGGATTAGTTGGTGGATGCTCATGGTGACTAGAGAGATGTGGGTGAGGCTTTCAAATCTCTTATTATGGGATTGTATACCGAGATGGTTACCCTTCAATGAGGGTTTCAGGAGGAAGACTAAGGAGTCTACACCTAGTTATGGATGTGAATCCTTTATAGACCTGAAGAGAAGATTGTCATTTCTTTGGTGTTGTGTATATAGGAAAATCTTAAATCCTACTCCTAGTCAACTTGGTAGGTGAATGATCTAAGAGGTATTTCCCGCTGAATATCAGATGCATTCTTTATTTTGTATCTTGTCTTCTCATATGAGTTAGTCTTGAATATAAACATTCTAAATACTTGTTAAGAAGAAGATGCATGGTTTATGGATTTCTATTGTTCTCCCTATTTCCATCTTGAGCTATGGATCTAGTTCTAAGGACCTATTTGGAGAGTTATAAGAAATGATTTGTGGCTTTGGGCATATTCCCTTTCTGTGGGAATGATTGGTTGGTTTGATCTAACTTTGGTATGAGACTTGTTTACATCTATTTATGCCATGTTTTCATTTTATTTGAATGCTAGATGTTGATATCCTTTCAATTTGGGAATAGTGAAGGAGATCTTACATTACACAACTTGGTACATGTTAGTGTGAAACAAGGATATGGTTTGATTTGCAGGTTCCCTCTTTGGTCACAATTTTCTTCTTAGATGTTTAGTTTCACATGGTTGAGTGTGAAGAACTTGGGAGAGCTATGGAGAATAGTGGTGAGAGATGTATTGCAACATATTTGTCTACAAGATTTGCATATCACTGTATGTTTCCTTAACACTATGTAATAGATAAATTATCCATATCCTCTATGTGAAGTACTATAGGTAGACTTGGTATGCCTTGATGTATTTTCAGATTTGACATTACTCATATTGTGAGAGTTTTTGGATATATGTCTGGTTGGAATGGATGTTAATCCTTTATGGACCTGAAGAGAAGATTGTCATTTCTTTGGTGTTGTGTGTATAGGAAAATCTTAAATCCTACTCCTAGTCAACTTGGCAGGTGAATGATCTAAGAGGTATTTCCTACTGAATATCAGATGCATTCTTTATTTTGTATCTTGTCTTCTCATATGAGTTAGTCTTGAATATAAACATTCTAAATACTTGTTAAGAAGAAGATGCATGGTTTATGGATTTCTATTGTTCTCCCTATTTCCATCTTGAGCTATGGATCTAGTTTTCAGGACCTATTTGGAGAGGTATAAGAAATGAGTTGTGGCTTTGGGCATATTCCCTTTCTGTGGGAATGATTGGTTGGTTTGATCTAACTTTGGTATGAGACCTGTTTACATCTATTTATGCCATGTTTTCATTCTATAAGCTTGTAAGTTTATATATACATATACATATTAATGTGTGATGTCATTTATATATATATGTATGTATGTATGTATGTATTTATTATATATATGTATTAAATATAATGTAATGTTATATATTGCTGGTATATAAACCAATGCACATGCTATACAAAGTTCCTTAAACACTATATAGTGTAGCGCTGAAATAAAAAGGATAACACAAGATATATATGTATAGTGCATTGCATATGTATAATAAAAAGTGAAAAAATAAAGATATAAGCACATAGATTACTATGATTGCAAAGTATTTAAAGCACTTGAGAGGAGGTCCAACACATATGCATATGAGAGTTTGTTGATAGAAGCCAACAAGTAGTAAACTGATGCAAGCACATAAAGTGTTAAGAGGACAAGTAAATGATAGCTAATACAAAATATAAACTATTGTTGAAACATAGGTTGTGCAAGGATAAAGCACATGTTATCAAGTCAAACCAACCCACTTGTTAACTAAGCTTCCAAGAATTTGTCGAAACAAAACAATAGTAAATGCTCATGCATAGAAGTAATTCGACCAAGTCAATCAACAAACATCGACCCATGATAAATGGTTCCAATTGAGAATGCGATGAATCGATTAAAAGTCTATTTCTCAATATGAATTTCCAGAATGTGAAGCATTTGAAATATGTGGAAATGGTCAAGTGTGCAACTATCTATGTAAGTCGACATGTAGAAGACAAATACCTTGCATTTCTGAACATCTTTCTTACTAATCATTAGAGAAGTGTACCTCATTCACCATAGTTGTGTATGTGTTCATTGTGCAACATTTATAGTTGCCATATTTTCTTAACCTTGCTGAGTCGAGCCATTTGACCTGAGAAGTGTCATTCTTGTTACCCTGTTTCTATCCTTTAGTTGCTAACCTTTGTGTATAAATAGAGGAGCTTGAGGTTAGCTTCACCCAACTTGATACAATGTCTACTTTCAGTGATCCCACATCATGCCCCATTCCAACAGAAATTGCAAGTTTTTCTTGCCAATAATGAGAGAAAAAATAAGTGAATACATAAAGATCTAGTTGAGAAAAAAATATAAAATAAAAAAATATAATGATTTCTCCAAATAAAATTTCATAAAAATATTGTAAAACCACCAACTAGAAATGAGAAACTTTTGATAAAGCTGCCAAACAAATGAAAACTAAAAATCCATCAACATATAAGACATAGAGGTCTAAGCATCTTCAATCACCATATTCTAGTTCCAAAGAGAGATGATGCGGTCCATCATCCACTATCTACCTTCCATAATTGCTTCTTGGGCCTCCAACTAAAGCTTCTCTATTTTTGATTTATGTTCCTTATGATTTTTTGGGTGTTTCCATCACTTGAAGTTGGACCACTTGTTTAAATAACCCACACCATCCAAAAAATTGTCGAGTCAATTGAAAAGTCACTCTCCTCACCAAGGGCATTATTTTCCTCTATTTGAAGGACTTGAGAAAGATAGTACAAATTATGTGAGCTCTACTTGTAAGTTATGGGATCAATAATGCTATGCCCCTAATATTTTGTCTTCTTAAATAAAATAAGGTTAAGCACTTGTGACATGCTTAACCTTAATATTTGTATTTATTAGTTTTAGTTATTTCCTTATATTGACTTAATTAGGATGAAGAGGGGTGTCCCTTCATAGTCATGCTTATAAATAAGGAAGAGAAAAACTCTTCTAAACCATCATAAGTTATAGTATTGAATTCATATCACCATACTCTAATTTTTGGAAGTCACCTCCTTGAAGTGATTTGATATTTGATTGGTTTTTACCTTTATTGTCAAGGAGTATCCTAACAAACAATAGAGAAATATATGGAAGTTGTTGAGGGAAGTTTAAAAGATACAAAAAACTCCCATGATTTCTCAAAATAAAGTCTTCATTTATATTATCTTTCTTTGACACTCATCATCAATCCAAACAAGAACCTTGATGAAAAGAAGAATAGGTAGATATTTGATTTCATAATTAGTTGTAGTAAAAATAATGAAAAGATGGGCTTGGCCCAAAAGCTCGCATGGATAGCGGAGGAGGCTTAAGTCTCGGGTTTGCTCCTCAAGGTCTTGGGTTTGAGTCTGAGGTTCGGCCTCACCTGATGTGTGTGGATTGCGAGTGGTTGCATGCATCTCCAGAGGATTGGTCTCACCTCAGCTTGCCCCTTCCTGGCCTTGGCAATATGTAAGCCCAAGGCAAGGCGGGTTGGGTGCGCTGGGCTGGGTCGCGGGGATACCTCTAAGTTAACAAAAATAATAATAATGAAAAGACAACCTCAAAATCACCAATCTACAACAAAGAACCTCGAGAGGATTGAGTTTGAATGGATTGGATAACATGAAAAGAAAGATCAAGCAACATACACCTTGATGAAGCTATGAAAAGACTAATCCCAATCCATATCCTTCCTTTCTCATGAAGGAACCAACCTTTTCCACTAACAATTAAAACCCCTATGATGATCTATAAATTGAAGAAAGATGATAAAATATATTTTAAAAACCACCTTATTTGGATTAAAAAGGATTAAGAGTACATGAACAATCTAGATCTTCTATAGAACCATGAGCCTTACTTTCAAATAAAATTCTTATCTTCCACATAGTTGAACTGAAAAAAGAAAAGTCTTTTGAGAGAGCTCAAAGGAAAGGAAGCTCAATCTTAGGTGATGAGCCCACCATCTAACTAGAGAGATTAAAATCATAGAATAATCTCCTCACAAACTTGTCTATAAGATTTTTTTGATGAATGAGTGTCTATATTATCATTTATAAAATAGTGATACATATAGTTAAAAAAGTACCTATAAAAAATTGACTCCATATTCTAATGAATTTTAGACAACTCACTCCTTAAAAAATAAACACATAAAACTAATCTTGTTAAAATATAATTTAAAAAAAACAATAATTTTAATGTGTAAAGATAAACATTCCATAAGACCATTTTCCTACACATTACTCTCCATTCTCTTCAAATCCCCAACTCCACTTGAGAAATACCTAAAGTGACGCAAATTTCTGAGCTCAATGGAATGCCTTCGAAACTCTCCGGGATGGATTTGCACCTTTAAAAATTTCATCCATCCACTTAAGCGCCCCTCCAAAATATTGGAAACAGCGGCGAAACAGGGTAGCAAAGCGGTGGAAAAGCATTGGAAGTTAGTGTGAAATTTATTCTTCAATTAAAAAAAAGGTGACAAGGGAATCACATCTCACTTTCATTAAATAACTTTGCTTTAACATATCACAGCTGTCTTCTTCAAATTGTTTGCTTCCTCGGTAAGATTAGTTTTTGCATATCACTTTCAATTATTTATATATAAAGAAAGTGCATGGTCGATACTTTATTCGATTACAAAGGTGAAGCATTGAAGTCAAATCAATACTTTGTTTTCAACGTTTAACATTATCTTTTAAATCTGTAATTTTTTAGATAATATGTAAATTGAACGACAGGTAACATAAAAAAACCCTATTATTCCTCGATTATATAGTATAAATTGTGGTATTCAGACAGCCTAGCGTGTCCCATAGGGCCTCTCACAAACAATACTGATACAGAGTTGAAGATCATTCAAAGGAAAATCTGCTTCTTCTCAAAATCCAGCACAGATAAGAGTATGTAGTCCTCCACTGAAAAGCACGCAGTAAAGAATCCCAAGGATTTGAGGTTCACCCAGCTTGATATCAAGTCCACTTTCAGTGATCGAACATACCCCTCTGTTACAGAATCGGTGTCTTTAATACAGAGTGGAGAGCTGGATCCTGCTGTGTACGGTGAGCTCTCTGTGCACACAGACAAACAAGACGCCAACGTTTTGTGGTGTGAGGACAACCGCCGTCTGTATGTTCTCAGAAAGGCTGGAGTTTCTTCTGTCCGCGTCAAGTTTATGAACAAATCTCGACCAAGCAA